>VDFB02364893.1:0-76694 GCA_007258455.2 Sequoia sempervirens
AAAACACATGAACCAGGATTGACATTTTTTTTGTCTAAGTCTAATGGCATTCTTGGGCTTGGTTTCTAGGAAATTTCTCTTGATAATGTTGTTCCAGCCTAGTTAGTATTGATAGCCTTCATTCTATAATGTCAACTTCATACTATAATTTGAGTGTATCACCTTTCTTAAACTTTAAACAATGTTCTAAAACCAAGCCTTCAATATGCATATTTTAGGCCTATGTTGAACACTATGTTTAAGACATTTGTTGACAAGGCTATACTTTTTTAATTGATTTATCTTTTTGTTTTGTTTGGACTTACTTTTGTAAACTTGCAATATACAATGAACTTTTATTATTTTTTAATTGAGACTAATAGTAATTTTGTTGGTTGTATTCATGGTTGAAAAGGCAACACCCTATTGCTCATGTCATATGGCATGTTGCATATAAAGGAGGAAAGATTCTAGGGTTATTGTTGACTACATTGAAGGAGAGAGCTTCATATATGGGACATGATCAACACTCTCCTTGGATTCTACACATTACAACTTACTCTGGAAGATTGCCCATGTTGTAGAAGTTTTTAATAGATGAAAGGGGGCATGTGCTTGCATTGAAGGGCTCGAGCATGTGTTTCCATCATTGCAAAATTTTGGAGAGTTTCTTTCTTGTCATTTTTGTGCATTGTAAATTAGATTTTAAGTCTTGTGACTAAAAATAAAATTGATACTCTATTTCTAAGCATTTTTCAAGCAAGATAGATATCCTAGGACTTGTGCAAGTTGTAAGAACACCTTTCTTTTAATAAATTTTAGTGATTTTACCTTCTCAATGGTTGTCTTATTATGTGCAATTGATGTGTATTTCTATGTTTTATGTTTAAATCTTCAAATATTAGTCAATTAAAATAACTAAATATACTACTAATTGATGACAATTAATAATTAAATTGACTAAATATACTACCAATTGATAGAAATTAGGGAATAGTGAATAAATATGACTAAATATATGACCAATGAAATTAGTGAATAAAAATGACTAAATATACTACCAAATTTATCAAAATGATGATTAAAATGATTAAATATGATTAAATATATGACCAGTGAAATCAATGAATAAAAATGACTAAATATACTACCGAATTGATCAAAATGATGATTAAAATTAATGACTAAATACACTACCAATGGATGAAACCAATGAATAAAAATAATGACTAAATAAGTGTTGACGGTTAATAACAATCAATGACAAATGTGACTAAATATATTAGTGAATAAAATGACTAATAAAAGTGACCAAATTACAGCAATCAATGAGACTAAATTGTGATTAAATATACTACCAAAATCGATCAATCAAAACATCAATAAATGACTAACAATAAAATACTAATGGTCACGTGACCATTTTTAGTCATTTATAAGTAGTTTTTAGTAGTTTTTTCAGTCATATATTCTTGTTTTTGTACTAGTGATTATGATGTTGATTACAATTTATTTCTATGTAAAATGACCTTGTGATATTCTATTTGAAGTAAATTCATATCCAAAGTCTAGAGACTACTTATTAAGCATGTTCTTTATATTTCCAATTGAATCTATTTGTGCATTTGATGAAAGTTGACATCTTAACATGGAAATTTGTATGTAGAATGGATCTTTCTTTTTTCAAAAGAATGTATACGCATACACAATTTTTAACAGAAGGCCATATATGTGTACATGTATAAATCTTTCATTTATGCATATACACATACATGTGATATACCTTCTTTAAAATTGATTTATGTTCTTATCTGAAAATGTATATTTCATTCCAAGTAAGAATAAATAGAGGAAATATTGGAAATCTGTATGTTGATGCATGAATTGTAATATTCTACTTTTATTTGATGAGAAGGATCATGTATTATGATTAAATGTCGGATTGCGGATATTATCAAATCTAGTCTAGTTCCTTACATCTATTTGTTGAACTGAATTAGCCAAGATGAGACATATGTAGACTATGTTGTATATTATTTGACTTTTATCATGAAAAGATTGGCTAGCAAAACTACTTAAACCAGATTGAATGTTGCAAATTGTGTAATTAGATAAGATGTATGTTATCTTATGTATGTGGGAGGTTACCTTTTGGGACGGGTGTTAAAAATGGGTTAACAGAGAGTATAGGTTTTCTTTTCCAAATTGGATGCAATTTAAAAAGGTAATTGTTGGCTTCATACAAAGCTTCTCCAAAAGTAATCCAAGTGTACAATATGCTACAATATGTTGGCATGGACCAAAGATAGGTTGCACATATATCCACAGTAAACATTAAACTATTAACTGATTATTAGGTCGGCCATGATTAACCTAATAACGAAATGCAATTGCCAAATCCGATGCCAATACACCAGCCAATCATATCATCATACGAAAATACATACATATGTGCTTCAAGTGGTCATAAGCCACTTCTCAAAAGATTAAACACCAATGATTACCAAAGGGAATATGTAGACCGAAATACCGGATCTACCACTGGAGTAAGTAAACCTATTTGCACAATGGTTCAAGGTACTGGACCAATCTAATACCATAAACAACATGGTGACATAAATGACAACATACAAACTGATCTTCTCCATTCTTCCAACAATCTCCCCCTTTGTCATTGATGGCAACATGTGCAAAAAAAAATTTCAAAACTCTCCTCCAATCTCTCCCAACTTTCCAAATCTCTCCCCCTTTGACATCAATGGAAAAGGGTGACCAAAAAGATGTAAACATGGTGACATTCAGAATTGCAAAAGGATTCCAATTCTTCCAAAAACTTCCAACCATCCAAAAACTTTAAAACATTCAACCTTTCAAAAAAAATTCAATTTTTCTTCATCTTATTCAATTTTCCTTTTTCTCTTTCTTTTCTTTTCTCCAAAACAAACAAAGTAGTAGAAATTGAACATTAAGAATTCAAGTAAAAATTACACTCTTCACCTAAAAATCCTTCTTGTATCTTTCTTTGATAACTGAATATAACTTCTTCCTTGATTAAATATAGTTGAATCCATTCTCATGCACATGCTTTCTAATAGAGCCAATAGTGTAAAACAAGATGACCAATCTCTAGATGAGCACTGTCTTTCACAATCTTTTACATCAGTAAGTATTTTAGAAAGATGGTCTAACCAAACTTAGCAATCTCCTTAAGGAGCTAGAAATTTTTCACCACATCATCCCTTTGTCTTTGTACAATAATCGGCTTAGCTTACAATTGACCAAGTCTTAGCCTTTTTTTCCCTTCTTTGTCTTCAAAAATATCAAAGTTCTTTTTGATGTTGTTTACCTCAAATTCAATTGCTTCAATCCTACTTCTGAAATTGTCTACTGTAATAGGCCACCAGAGATAGTATTTTTAGATATTTGATATTTCTTTGATGCATTTCTTTGTTTCCATGATAAGTTCAGATAATCTCTACTTAGCTTTAGTACATCTCTTTTCAACCAAGGCTTCCAACTTGCATCCTTCTATACCTTCAAGAAACTTTATTTCTTCAACAACGTCAACTAATTTTTCTTCATCTTTCCTTTAACCAACATAAACCGAATGTCATCTAAATCAAAGGATTCAAATCCAAGTAGAGGATATTTTTCCTTCTCTTCTAAACTAGCAATGATGTCTTCAGTTATAGCTTTTCTTTTCTTCAATTTTGGAGGGGGGTCACTAATGAAAACTTCCAATTCTCTGTTATTGGAGGATGAACCCACTTCAAACTAACTCGGTGTTGAGATACTAGAGCATAGATTTGTTCTTAAAGATGTGAAATATGATTTGAACACACTTACATTATCCACCAATGATTCTAGGTATCTGTAGACTTGTTTCCCAATAAGAATACCAATTTCCCACACAACATTTTCTCTTCTCGGTATAGAGTTCAAAAAGTAAAAAGCCAAGCACACAAGCAAAGATCCAAACTGAAAGGGATAACCCTCAACCACCGACATTTAGGAATTTTTAGATAGATTTTCAAGTAATAGGCTACATAAATAAAACTTCATATTTTCCTTAATCATCATATGTGTAAGATATATGACAATAGCTGAAGTCAATCCTTCATGATTTTTGAAATAGATTTTATAAGAAACATTGTACACAACATACCTTACAGTTGAATCCACAAGTCTATTTATCAATAGAGCTCGAGGATCTTTATTAATGCTAGCAAGTTCATCTTTATTAATGCCACTCAATCCTCTGTCCATTTTTGTGCTTAAATTTCTTGAATTTGTTAATGTTTAGTCAAGACTTCTTTTCATTCGTAGACTAAATAATAATTCCTAAGTATTTGTAACAATTTCTTTAACTTATTTCAGAAATGCTTCAGATTTCTTTGAGATTTCTCCAAGATTCCTTTTCAAAATCTTCAAGTGCTCAACTAATCAAAGAGGCTCACAAATTTTACCTTATACACCATCGATTTTCCCTAATTCATATTAAATGTGGAAAACATCAAAACCCTACTAAATCATTCTTCTCAACATAGAAAACCCTAATTCATTTCGTAAATTAGTATGTCAGCATGTTTTTTTTTTGTTCCTTTTCCAAAACCTTTGATTATTTATTATTTACATTCCATCCTCATGCCAACCTTTGACACACCATTCATCCAAGGGGTTTTATAATTTTCTGATAATGCTCCCCTAAGACCATACTAGGTCTAATTCCTAGAGGAATTATCTGTATCGAATGAGGGCATAGATGCATCAGTAGTTTTAGGTTCTTCTTTTTTGTTCCATATTTTATTCATCTCTTGCTTCATCTCTTCTTTGTCGATCTTCTTTATCGGTTCATTTTTCTCTACTAGAGTAGACTTCTTTCCCTTCTTACTTTTGTAAACCTTTGAGATATGTCCATGTTTGTTACAATTATAGCAGAAAACACTTTTCTGATTAGTCTAACCTCCATTACTTTTCTACGTTGATTTTCTTTGTGTCCACCCCATTAAAGGCTCCTACATTTTGTTTCCTTGTGACCATATTTATTACAAGAAAAACAAATACCATTGAAAGAGGGATACCTTTGTGCATTAGGTTGTCTCATAGGCAGTCTCCTTGCAAACTTTCTGTTATGCTTCCCTTTGTCTTGATTCATTTGATTGTCCTTAGAACTTTCACCTGCATCATTTCCCAATCCACCTTTGTCTTTACTTGGTTTTTGTCCTACAAGTAGTTCTCCAAGCTTAGCAAAACTAGATCTAAAATTATTCTCGTAGAGTTTTTCCTTCTCCAGTTCTACTCTCAAGTTTACTACCTCCTATTCAAGTTTAGAGCATTCATAAGACTTATCTTGTACCATTGTATTTTTACTTTATTCAATTCTCTTATTTTCTTCTACAAGCACTTTTAGTCCAATTATGGCTTGTTTCAGCTGCTCACTCACTTCTTTGTGTCTTTCCTTGAATTTCTTTAATTGTTCTTTTAACTTCCAGACACATTCATTTGCATCATCAAGATTTTCTTTTAGATCTCTATTTTCATTTTCAACTTTGTCAATATCCTCAAGTGAAGTCTATAGTTCTTCTTTATCATCCATTTGATCAACCTTCAGGATCTACCTTAATTAGTTAAGCTCTAAACCAAGGAACCAAAACTCTGGTACCAATTGTTAATAGGTGCAATACAACTGAGAGGAGGGGGTGAATTAGTCATCACCAAATTTAAACTTAAAATTTATCAATTTCACAACTACACTATTTTGTTAGTAAGCATGAGCATGAAATGTAGAAAAAATAAAGAAAAATCAACACAATGAACACCAAATTTTATGTGGAAAACCTAATGAGGGAAAAAATATGGTGAGGATTAACTCATAATATAAAGAAAATAGCAAAACTGAATATATAAGGCTCACTGTGAAGGGATCACTACCCTGAAAGGACTCACTGTCTGGATATAAAAGCTCACTACTTGCAAGGAGGCTCGTTGCCTACAAAAATATTTACAAAACAAAATTGGGCTTCATAGCCAAAATGAGCTAAAAAGAGTGCACCTAACAAGTGTTGATGTAGTTCTGATGATGCTCAATATACTGACTTAACATAGTTCATCATTTTCACTCTTCTTCACTTTCACATTCACTACTTATTCATCCTTTACACACAATCTTCAAAAGTTGTTCAAAATATATATACTCGATCTATCCACAAGCATCAATTAGATTGGCCTAATTGGATACAATTCAAAAATGTAACTTTCAACTTCATACAAAGCTTCTCTGAAAGTAATCCAAGTGTATAATATGCTACAATATATCGGCATGGACCAAAGATAGGTCACACATATATTTTTAGTACACATTAAACTATTAACTGATTATTAAGTTGGCCATGATTAACCTAATAATGAAATGTAATCACCAAATTTGATGCCAATATACCAACCAATCATATGATCATATGAAAATACATACATACGTGCTTCAAGTGATCATAAGCCACTTCTCAAAATTTTAAACACCAATGATTACCAAAGGGAATATGCAGACCAAAATACTGGGTCTACCATCGAAGGAAGTAAACCTATTTGCACATCAGTTCAGGGTACAAAACCAATTTGATACCATAAACAACATGGTGACATCAATGACAACATATAAACTGATCTTCTCCATTTTTCCAACAATTCCACCTTGCATTAAATATTTCGTACAGGGTCAGGTATTCTTCAATTTAGGAAGAATTTTGGGGAAGCGTAGCTTCATGGTTGGGTGGAAAAGAGCCTGAACCATGTTCTCATCTACTAGATGCGGTGAGCGCTGAAGAGGAATCACATGGAATTCCATTTTGATTATTGTACTTTGTACTACTTGATGTAACTTGAGTTGACTAAGAGGTGATGTTGGACTAAGTCAAACTATGTAACTTATAAATTTGCAATTTGGAAATGAATATAAATTTATTATTTTTGGACATATTGTGCTATGATAGAAAATAGTTGAATGATTATGTCTTTAATTTATTATTCATAATGTTATAATTTAATTTTTCGTGTTATTTAAGTATGACACATTACATTCCTAAGTGTGATGTGATGGATTTGTTCTCCCAAGACCCAAGGATAGGTTTCAATACCTTGTTGCATCGTGTTCCTTCTTCACATTGATTTTTCTATTCTTGAGTGAAAATGAGTTCTACAATATGCAATGTTAAGAGATCAACTACAATGAAGGGGAAGATAATCTAACAATCATCACATAATTTCTTCACATCACATTTTATGTTTGCATTGACAGGGTCATATTTTTGATGAGTGATGTTAGTGGAGTATGACATCAGAAAAGACAAATGACATGGTTTGATTGCACCACATGGGTAATTCACATCACAATTGTGAATTACGTCGCATGCTAAGTAATAAGCGATGTGTGATAAATTTATGGTGGGTCCTTTGTTTCATATTTGTGATCGAGGGATTTGCTGACACATATCTAGGGCGATAGGTGGTTGAATGTGGATTCATTGTATGCTTCCAATGCATTGCAAGTTTTATATTATGGGGTGACTAGAAAAATGTGATGTACAATACAAGGAGCATTTGATAAAGGAATATTCCAATGGAAAAGTGGTAGACTCTCACCCCATCACATGATTTTAGTACATTATAGTTTTATATTATGGAGCTAATAATGGAAATATGAGATGTGATGGATAATGGTGGAAATATTTAAGAGGAAAATGGTAGTGTGGCATATTCTCAGCTCATTTCATGGTTTCCTCATATTTCCATTTCTATTCAAGGGTTCGAGGCTCAAATATGATATAAGATAGCTATTAAATTAAGTTGGTGGCAATGTTCAAAGGCAAGGCGGCTACGTGTCAATTTATTAGTTCATCATGAGGGTCTTTCACATCACGCTTTGTATTTATTTGAAGGATAGAGAGGTTGTGATTTTCAATTAAGGGGAGGCACATTCAAGGAATATTCAAAGTATAGGTGTCAAATAATCATTTCATCGCATGGACCTAGTTCATCGCAATTTTGATTTCTCAACGACTAAAGGAGTTTGTGATGTATTATGAGCACATGTGGGACATTGATCTTGCATCTCATGAGGATCGATGAATGCATTTTAAAATTCACCTTGAGATTGATCTTAGCCCTCCATCTTTGATTTGAAGGTCAAAATTTAAACAAGAACATCTAGTTGATAGTTCAAGGAAAATGGGAAGATGATCATAGAAATGGAAGAAAAAGAGTGCTCCACATTTGGAAAATTTTCATGACTATTCAGTATATCTACCTCCCCAATGCACACTTTTCAAAGGACATGGGAGTTTTCTTCAGTGAATTAATTTTGATTTTTATCTATTCTAAGATATTCCCTCAGAGATAGTTAGGTTCCTTTAATATTGTAATGGAAGACTAAACTGAATGGTGTCAGGTGTAAAAGGCCCAAAGCTTGTTTCTCCCTTATTTTATAAAAATTAATTCATGACATCTTACATAGATCTTTGGTGAATTTTGTAACGAAATGTAGAGAATAGATTCAAGGTCATTTTTAGGATATGGTGTCTGAGTTTTGTAATTGGTAATGTAGCATAACAGTACTAGCATTTTGTGGAATTCAATAGAAATTTTATGAAGCCAATTATCTTCCAATGTATGGTTTGCATAGATTATGAGTTAAACAAATTAAGGATCTTTCAATATGTATTTATAGTTGTGTCTAAGGATGTATTTTTTTATTAAGGCTCTTATTCAAAGAATATGTTAAATTCTTTAATGGGAATATGAGTTTGTGTAAATGAATACCAAGATCTGATAAGTAGAGTTGGTTAGGAAAACTAAGAATAATATTGTAAGGTAATGTTATGAAGCTTTTAAATGTTTGCGTGAAATGGTGTTGTGGAACCCCAATTGTACTAGTTTCGACTTTATTACCCTAGGATAATTTATTGATCTTTTTCCTTTGTGTGTGATTTATGATCCTGGGATCAAACACCCTAAAATACTTTCAATATTCAAGTTTAATTAAAATTTTATATTGAAATGAGTTCTTATCTTGTACTATAGTCTTGATATTGTAAAATTCTTGAATGATTTAAGCTATGGGTATGTGCAAGATCATGATGGGCCAAAAAATGGTGATATGATGGGTACATGTAGGGTATGTGGCTGATGACTTTTTTTTACTGAAAATTGATGAAACAAAAGGGTTTTTAAAGGAGATTCTCAACTTTCCACCAATATAAATTATGCGTTACTTTGAATTTATTGAATAATTATTATTCATTTTCTATATGAATTGTGACTAAAGTCCTCATTGATAGGTTGATTGAAAAACATCTATACCTTTCAAATGGTATCACAATTTTTGAATCTGAAACATGTGTTGCATTCTATGCTTTGCATGTTATATGATTAAAAAAAATGAATTTCATGATGTTTTGACCAAGTTAAGCTGGTCAAACATATGATTTTTTATATTTTTAAAAGTTGTAATAAAAAATTCATAATTAATTATTTACATGGAAAAAAATTACAAAAAATTATGCATCACATCGGGACACGAGTCCTCTACTTATATCTAAAATATTATAAAAAAATATTATCATTTTATTGTGGTTAGGGTGGTCAGAAAAACACCTACTTCTTATTCTTTCCCTGAAATTTAAGTACTACTACATTGAAATTTTAAATTTTCACCAAATACATTTTATTTTTTTTATAAATAAGCCTAGTAGTTTAGAAACTACATTCAATTTACAAATTCTATTCTTACATATTTTTGAAATAATATAGAGGACTTATTCAAATTTTTATGTCAAGTTTCCTAACTCTGATTTTTCTAAATTTTTTGCCACTTAAGGGCTTGTTTTTTCCATGATGATCCTACACATACCCCTATATCTTCTTATTTTCATGAACCTCAAGTAAATCTACATAGGACATATCTAATTTTTATAATATTTCAAGGGATAATTTGCACAGGATATTGATGAATACTATTAGGGACTACCCTCCCAAGTTTTCTATAGCCTAAAGTGTAGAGGGAAAGTTATTATAACTTTCACTTGTTCACTGGCCAATCCCTCAAGGTAAGTAATCATTGAAAATGAATAATTCATAGGTTATCTTTGAGATCAGGTTGGGAATTAAAAACTACCAACATGATAAATTTAATCTCATTTATCCAAGTACTTACAAGGGTAGCAAGTGTCCTCCAAGAAAGAGTACAAACATAAACAAACAAGTGTACGGGAACATAAACAAACATACAAATCTCATCTAGATATAAAGAAGAGGTACCACTCTATTTTGACACCTTCAAAACTTCATCTTACTCCCAATCTAGATCATCATAGGGGGAGGGAAGACAAGCTTGTAGGGGAGGATAGCAAGAGTAGTTCATGTTGACTCACTTGGAGCAAGAGCCAGAGGGGAGGTTGCTTTAATTTCCTCATTAGTAAGGCCTTGTGAGGTTAGTGTCATTGATCTAGAAAAGATGGATGACAAAGTAAAGATATCCTCCAATGATTCAAACATACACTTCTTTGGAGTAAAGTGTTGTAATTGCATAGGATGAGGATGGAACTAGTGAGCCATTTTTAACATATAAAAAAGGGGTAATGGTAAATTCTATGGATGAGCATGCCTTATTTGTCACTAGAGTGGTGCAAGACAAAGTATATCAAACAAAGAATGCAAGAATACTTTTTGTGACCATCGTTTGGGATGAGCTTGTGCTCTAACTTATGATTAAGTAGAGGATGTGGGGTCTTCATAGTAGAATTGGTAGAGGAAGAAGGAAAATGAACCATAATAAAAACAACCTTTGTGTGAGGCATGTTAATGGGATTGCGAAAATGAAGAAGATCTAGTAAAGAAGTGATCAAGGGAGGATCTATAGAAGGAACAATAAACACTAACACCCACTTAGGATGAGGCTCATTTGGATCTATTAAGGAGGACAAAATAAAAATAGAGGAAATAAGAATAGAAATAGAAAGAAAGATATAAGTAGAAGTAGAGACAAAATGTGCATCCTCAATATTCTATGAAGCTTCATTCTCTCGAGCAAATTCTTATCGATGACACTTACACTCATGCACAAGTCAGTTGTAACAAATCATTAAGGATGGGATTAGTTGATAAAGCCTAGCTAGTTGAGGCAAAGGTGGTTTAGATTTCAAATTCAAGGACTTGAATCCCAAAGGGACATGATTCACTTTGATCTTTGAACCATTTATGGACACATTATTGATATTAACATCAGTGGTAATAGAGGTAATAGAAGGACCGGTATCTACCATGTGCCTAAACATTCCTTGAATTAGGACATACAACTAGGTGCTAGTGATTTCTAATTGCATGCCTTGATAGTTACCTAATATAAAAGTGTATGAGGGTACATGGATTTCCATTCTTAGAAATACCTCAGATTAACTCAAGTCCTTTGTGTTCTAAGATAATAAGATCCCTTAGACCATTAAGAAGAGGCGCATATTGAGTATATGTGTTTTCTTTTGTTAAGAAATATTCAAACTCTTTTAATCTCTTTGCCAAAGACTAGATCTACTCAATGGGGACCTAGAAAGTAGTTTCACAAGTTAGGGGAGAGGAAGAGTTAGAAGGAGTACTTGGTGGAGTATGAACTTTCACTTTAGCTAATGCATGAACATAATCAAAAGGAGGGGAAAAATAAGATGTTAGTCCTGTAGTGAATTCCTCAAAATCAAGACTCTCACAAGGAGGAATGAATTGTCTTATAGAACCCATATCTAAGTGTTGATAACTTCTTACAACTATGTGCCTAGAGGTAGTCGAGTGGGCCATTAAAATTATAAAAGTGTTACAACACTTGATCAAATACACATCCAAACAAGAGAAGAAAATATTCAACCAAAGATTAGGTAAGAATAGGTTCACATCAAGTTCACCAAAATGTAGTGGAGGAAAAATGACACCCCCCTCCTCAAAGGGTCAGTGTTACTCAACTACCTCGAGGGTGAAGCTCAGGTGAAAAGGATGGAAAGAGAAAGGAGTTTTGATTATATCTTATGTTTAATGGTGAATTAAAGGATAAGAATTTTATGGACTAAAATAGTAGACTTCAGAGGTCTCTTGAGGAAACTAACTAGCTCTTAGCCAAGGACTATAATGGAGACGATATGCCACTCTTGAGTCTCAAGGAAAAGGAGGAGCCTACAAGGGATGGATGGCTCCAAGTTACCTCAATGACAAAAGATCAAGTGACGGGGTGACAAATAAATGAAAGACTAAATTATGTTTTTGGGTTTTTTGGTTATTTTATGATAGAGGACTTCAAAAATTAAGTGAACAAACCTCAAAGGTCTGAAGAATAGATTGATAGGCTCTCGGCTAGTGGGAAAGAGTGTAGAACAAGGATGATAGTGTAGTGTGTTAGTGTCTCTATGGAACATTGGCATATTGTACGAACAAAGGAAGAGTCTATTTCCAAAAACACTTGAAACCTACTAACAACTAGAATACTAAAGTATGATAGTTTTAACTAACTAGAAAAAATGCTAAAAATGTGTAAAATATAAAGAAGTACAATAAGAAGAATACTTGAAAGACAAATAAAATAACTACTAAGAAAAATGATGAGTAAGTGGTAAAGATATTAAACTCATGGTAGGTATATCCTCCTAAAAAATCCTAATTAACAAAAATTACACATAGAGATGAGAAAATATTGGGGCTACTTTTTAGGGTTTTCCTTAGTCAAACCCCTTCTTTGGTGTTTCCACCTCTATGAATAGCCAAATAGACAAAAATGTAGAAATAGTGATAAAGAAAGTTCAACAAGACAAGATGTGCAATATGAAAAGAAAACAATATGCTAACAATAAGAACAATAATTCTATGAAAGTAAAAGGTTACCCTAGCTAAGTTACATGGTTGGTCAAGCTAAGAGGAAGAGTGGCACTTCAAAGATGTGAAACAAATGTGAAAGAGTGATGTAGAGAGAATGAGCACCTACAAGAGAAATGGTGTATAATAGTAAGAAGGAGAGCTATAATGGAGAGAATGTAAGAGCGGAGTGATACAATGAGAGAGTGTGAGATCTAATAGCAAGAATGAAGTTTAATGAGGAAAAGAGGGAAAGAAGTCATCAAATTGAATACTAAAGAGTCATTCCTGGGCACATTTATGACTACAAAGGTGTTACACTTCATGAGAAGGAAATAGCGTAGCATCCTAATGGGCCATGAATTAGGCATCTTGTCAAGATGTTCAGGCAATGCATGGATATATACACAACATGGAAGTGTCCTGGACAAAAATTACTCCACCAACAAAAAAGAACAAGGCAGGGATGAAAATGAAAGCTTAGAAGATAATTCATTTTTGTATTATTAATTATTAAGATAAAGTAAAGGGTGATGTTGTGGGAAATGCATAAGGGTGAAATTTTATACTAGAACATTTTTCACCCACTTTAGTGATCATATGTATCTAATTATGTGCAAGATAAAGAAAAAAGAGATTGAAGAGAATATAGTAAAGGCAGAGAGGAAGTAGACCTTTGATATTATACACCTGACATGAAAGAGGCTCCATAAGAATGTGAAGAGGACATGGTTCTTCGATCCTTCAAATCCAATTGCAATCTCACCACAAACAAACATGTTAGGAAAAAAAGAAAAAAAAAACATACTAAAATTTTAATAGACAAGACAAGACAATATGATTAGATAAAGATGGTGTTGATAGGTATGGATAGTATGGCTAGAGACCATACATCAATCATATAGGCCTATTTCTTCTGCAAACTACATTGCAGGATAGTCACAAAAAAGATAAGAGAGGTCTAGTTAGGTTATCCCCAAGCTAGACAATGAGACATAAGACATAGGACATCAAGGAATCCTCTTGAATTTTTTTGAAACGTAATAATGTATATGATAGCCCCCTTAGAATTATGTGTACTACACAAAGAAGCACATGTAATTCTAAGGAGAAGAGAAATACAAGAGATGATGAAGCATGAGATACATAGTGAGATGTATTTGTGGAATTTTGTCATGTGAGGGAAAACTACACAGAAACCACAACATCATGAAGTAGAAAATTAGAGATGAATAAATTAGGATAATAGATAGATAAGTATAATATAATATAATAGATATTTATAAACTGTCATCACCCCCAAAATTTATCAGAACATGAAGAATAGAACATGCAAACAAAGTAAAAGTAAGAATCAGGTCAACATGGAAGATTCCTAAATATCCCCATGCTTTACATCATTCTCGACATGAAACTAAAGATGTAAAACATAGGGAAGAATGATCATACAAATAAAAGGAGTTGATGATAGAGTTTCTCTCATGTACCCAATCACCTATAAGGATAACAAGGGTCCTCTAGGTGAGAGAACAAACATATACAAAAAAGCACAGGGGGATAAAAATAATCACACAAAACTAATTAGAAACATGAGCAAGTCACCTTGCTCCCAATCCAAATCCACTATTATCCTAATCCAAATCCAAATAATTACACAAAACTAATTATGTGCCACTCTAATCCAAATCCATGAGCAAGTCATCTTGCTCCCAATCTAGATCTTTATAAGGGGAGGGAGGACACACCTATAGGGGATGGATAACTAAAGTATCACTATTCAACTCACCTACCATAAGAGCTAAGGAAGAAGGACCCTCGAGGTATTCACCATCAAGCTCTTGTTAGACTAGAGTCATCAATCTTGCAAAGACCGAGGATAGTGTCATGATGTCCAAAAAATTGAATATGCATTTTTTAGGAGTGGCATGTGCCAACTGAGTGGGAGGAGGATAATACACTAGAGATTCACTACTAACCTTCGGAAGAGGGGAAGTGACAAACTTTAGGGAAGCCAACACTACCTCCATCACAAGGATGGTGTAGGCCAAAGCAGAACAAGACTCAAGAGAAGATGAAAATTTCTAATGACTGTCACTTGAAGTGAGGTTGTCTTCGGACTTATGCTTCACCAGAGGATGAAAAATCCCGATAGATGGAGGAATTAGAAGAGGAAGGAGATGGAGCAACAGAGGACACCACTGTTGTATAAGGCATGTCCATTAGCTGGAAGAAAGGAAGAATATCTCAAAGGAAAGTAAGAAGGGGAGGCTCTACCAAAGGTGTGATGAACACATGTACCCTTTTGAGGTGGGGTTCATTAGGATGCACTGGTATGGACGAAAGGATGACCGAGGAAATGGGAATTGAGGTAGAATAAGAGAAAAAAGTAGAATGAACCAAAATAGAAGAAAAGAGATAAAAATAACAAGATCCTCCTTAGCTAGAGACTTTTTCTAGTGATTATGCTCACATGCAAGCCAATTATGTTGATTATGGGCACTAGAATACACATACTAAGAAGAGATTGAGGGATTTTTCTCTACCATAGAAACATCCACCACAACCATTATTAGTGGAAGGGTAGACTTCTGAGGAGCAGGAGGAGGTGTAGAAGCAGAAGGAGAGACATGCATCTCAGTGATGGGCCTCTTTACTTTTCATTCCCTAGAGGAAAGTGAAGGAATAGGTGGAGGCCTTAGAGACTGAGACATAGGAAAAACCCCATGGGAATGATTCCCCTTGCCATACAAAGTGGGTTGGGGTACAATGGGTAAAACCAACATCTAACAAACTTGAGACTTTGATTTCCACAATATGGGCACTTTTCCTTTTCCTATACCAGGCACAATAGAAGGAATAGATGATGTCACCAAAGGATAGAAAGAGGAATTAGAAGGTATGGAAGAAGTAGAAACAAAAGAAGAGGAGAAGGACTAAGGGTAAGAGCAAGCTTATCCTTCCCTTTTGGTGGGGCAGAAGATGAGGTGCACTACTATGCACACAAGGAGGCCTTTAGAGAGATGGCTTGATTAGATGGAGGAAAACCACCTTCTAGCACTAAGCGCCCAATATTATAATTGAAATATTCTCTATATAAAAGATCCCCTTTATGAGGCAGGGTTCCAACTAGAGTGGACCAAAAGTAGTCGAGAGAGCAGCCCCCATGTGCTACCAATGGTTTATATCCAATATCATGGAAAGTATGCATGTTACCCTCATAGGGAAACTTCAAACATTTATGGACTATCGAGGTGAGTACATTCATGGATACTAGCTATGGAATTCCTAGTCTCACTCTAAACAAATCAAACTCTGTAATAACAAAAAATGGGACTTCCAATATTTTAGGTCCTACTAGGATTAACAAAGAAATTGAACCAATAGGTCAATAGAAAACCCATTGTGTGTGCAAAAGATAGCCTTCAACCCATCATACTTGTCATTATGTAATTTTTTTATAAAAATGGTCTCCTTCATAATGACGTTCATGTCACTTGAAGGATCAACCACGATGCTTGTTACAATGTTATCTTTGATCCAAGTGAGAATGTATAATAGGGAGAGTTTGTTATGCAGAGGCGGATCAAGTGAAGTGAATTTAATATCAAGAATAGAAATCACATGATCCAAAGGAGGAACATGAATGAATGATACAACATTCACATACACAAATGGGGTGAAATTAGAACATAATGAAGGAATGACCAAATTAGTAGAATGTAATGGGAATGGATCTATGCAGACTTGTAGTTGGCTATTTGAATTCAACAAAGATGTGTTCAAGTTTTATTTTCTACCATCGAGTTGGATAGTCTCGTCATCAATGCAATCATGAATCACATGATGTAAGCAAACATGTCTCTTGATTTCGTGTTTGGAGACTTGGTGGTACTAGTAGAAATTCTATGCATCATACCATTAAGGATATGCCTCAGATAATGGTCTAATATCTAGAAAAATTATTATTTTATCCTTCAATTTTTTTTTGAAGAAACTATTATAAGATTATGATTATTTAGTAAATATTTTGTTTCATCCTATAGCATTTTTATCTGTGGGAATGGAAACCATGTTCGCCATAGCCCTTTTTTTTTTAGACTTGTTAGAGTCTGAAATAGCTATTCGACCATCCTAACATGAGCTTGAGGATGAATCCCCATACGGGGAAACTATTTATTGGTACTCTTACAAGGCAACATAAAGATGCATAAAGGATGTATATTCATTAACATAAATTTATCTTGTTGTGTTGGCTGCAATTTTCCTATGAACACTTTCTGCACATCAAAATCAGACAAAGGAAAAGAAAATTAAGAGATCAAGGCTTGATATAGAGGTATAAAATCAATTACCTTCTCATTAGGTCCTTGCTTACATCAGATTAGATCAACAAATGTGATCTTTGGCCTAATGTTGGATTCAAATTGATGTAGGAACTAGTTTACAAGCTAATCAAAAGAGAAAATAGAATTATCAAGAAAAGAGCAAGACCATTCCAAAGTGGAATCCTGAAGAGAATATGAGAATAATTTTTCCAAGAGTGCATCATGGTGAAAAAAATCTATACACATGGTGTTAATGGATGAGATGTGAGTCTAGAGATCCCCACTAATACTATAGTTTTCAAATTTTGGAATCTCCACACTCTGGGAGATAGGAGTGTTTAGAATAGCAATAGACAAGGGACTATGATGACAAAAAAGTTGGAACATAGGTTGGGAGGATGAGCTATCCAAATTCACTAGCTAATTTTGAATATGTCCTAGGTTCTATAGGAGAGCATTAACAATAGGATCAATAAATGAGGTATGACCAATGAAACCACCAGTGAAAAAAACTAACACCCACACCAATAGAGCTACCAACACTAGCACCATAAATAGAGACATTTTGAGTCTCAGTTGTGGAGTAACTAAAACCTAGAGTGACCTTATTTTCTTTAATTTCATGACTCTACTTACGCATCGTGTTGATATTAGTAGAGGGATCAATGTCAGCCATGCACACAAGCACCTTAAGTATCAAGATATCTAGTTATTGTCTAGAAATATTTGATCCAATATCTTAAGCAACACCCAAGATGGAGGTGCAAGATGGTACATAGGTCTCTACAATGTTTTATATGATACAAAGAAGCACTAATCTTCTTTGATCTTTAGTTTAAAAAGTCCTTATATTTCCAACAACAATAGCCGCTTGGGAAAATGCATCATCTTTCACCAAGAACCCTGTAAGCTCTCCAAGTCTCAATTCCAAGGAGTAAATTTTATCTATAGGAACTCTAAAAGTAGCTTCATCTTCCAAGGAAGAGGAAAAGCTTGAGGGAAAGGTGAGATTAGTAGGAATGTGGGTTACAACTTAATTGATAGGAAGGGTATATCCAACAGAGATTCCTATAGAGAACTCTTCAAAAGTTGGGTTGGATTGGGTAGGACTAAAAATTATAGATCTCATATCCAAGTTCCAATAGCTTCATCTTGCAATGTGGCCAGAGGTAGTTGACTACGTCGTAAATCTCATAAAGAACATCACAACACACTATTAGCTACACGTCCTAACACGAGAGAAGAATTTTTTTGAAACAAAGATAAAGAGAAGAGGAAGGTTCCCATCAGGTTCACCAAAATGTAATGGAGAGGATTTTCCACTATTGAGTCTCTAAGATAGGTAAGAGTCTACATGAGACAGATGGCTCTAGGTTGCGTTGATGAAAAAAGCTCAAGTGACGAGGTGATAAATAAAGGAAAGAATAAACTATGTTTTTGGTTTTTTTGGTTTTTTTTTATGATAGAGGACTCCAAAAGTCAAGTGAATAGACCTTAGAGGTCTTGGGAATATACTAATAGGCTCTCAGCCAAAGGAGGAGAGCATATACCAAGGATGATAGTGAGGTGTGCTAGCATCTTTGTGGTGCATTAGTGTCTCATACAAATAAATGCAGAGTATACTACCAGAAACACTTAGAACCTACTAACAACCCAAATAATAAAGTTTGATAGTGTTGGAATATGGCTTCTAGTGTTGTCATTGATAGAAACATAAGTCATTATTTGGGTCTGCAGATCAAAATTTGTTCATACTAGCAGGCAGAGTAAAGAAAAAAGTATTACTAAAAGAGAGAATGAAGAATAGGGTATCCGGTTAGTATGTCGATCTGTATGCTTCACCAGATTATCATTTTGAGTTGTCAATCTCAGAGAAGGTTGTTAAGAATCTATATTATCTTATTGTTAAGTTTTGTGATGTTGCATTAATCTGTGTATAAGTTAGGAAATTTGGCAAGATGATTTTTTGTTTATTAGCTCATGGTGGCCGACTTAGTGAATATGGCATGTCACGGATATTTGAGGTATAATTAATTATGGTATCCTATGCTTTAAGATTTTTTTTTTGGGTCCTAGCTATGTTGTGGCCAACATTGATGCGTACACATCAATATTAAATGTGGATTGAGCTGACTATTGGAAAATATTTTTATTTTGCTGAAGCCAATATGAAGTGACTAAATCTTTGATAGAAGATATATATAAGAGATCCATTAATTTATTTTGAAGAGAGAATGGGTGTATGTTCGAAGTGTGTGAATATCAGAAGGGTTTCACTTGTGTAGAAGAGGATTGTTGTGAAGTGAATTAAAGCAGATCATAGCAAAGTGCAGAATCAGACAGAAGGTCCAGAATCTGATCTATGAGCCTCATTGAAACTAAAACTAGGGATTTGTAGATGCTACTTTCTCAGTTCAACTCTTTGTTGTAATACAAATATGCTGTAAGGAAATGATCCTTCCTAATTTTGAGTAGTGAGGTCTAGGTAGTGTGCCTGGATGCACGTGCATTCACCTTTTTCTTCATAATTTTAATAGAGTATAAATTGTGGATTAACCTCCACCGTGGTTTTTCCCCTAACATGGGTTCCACATAAAAACATTGGTGTTATGGTGTTTTGATTGTTTCCTTCATGTGCTTGAATATTTACTTTTGTTTAAATGTTGTAAATGGTTTAAGAACTAGATTGTAATTTAAATATTGTTGAACACTAATTCACCCCCCCTCTCAATGTTCCTTAAGTCCAACAATTGGTATTAGAGAAAGGTTCCTCTGCAGAAGATTAACAACTTGAGGTGGATCTTGGAATGTAATGGACTTTGGTAGTCTTCATCAATAGCTTTTGGTGGAACTTGATGATCTTGAGCAATCTAAAGAAAAAATCTTGGAATTAAAAGAAAATCTTGAGGATGTTGAAAAACTCATTCAATCATTGAAGGATAAAATCAATGAGTCAAGAGAAAACAGGAAGGAACTATGTGATCAGATGAAGCTGAAAAAAAGTAAATACTTGGAATATATTCACCTAAATTAGGACCTAAAAGAAATAATAGAAGAATGTGAAATTCTTGCTAGAGACAATGCTAATCTGAAGCTTGAGATGGAATCTATGGTGATGAAGCTAACTAAGGAGATTGAAAAAAGGAAGAATAATGAGGAGAATCTAGCCCAGTCCTTAAAAGAAATATCTAAAGAATGCAACATAGTTAATAGCGGATTCATTCAGCTGGAGATTGAACTGCAACAATCTAGAAATAATGAACAAGAGCTTGAAAGACAGATAGTTATTCGCAGATATGAACACACTACTGCAAATGAATACAAGGAGAAGTTTAGGATCAGTTCTTCTAAGCTTGATGAGCTAACTAAAGGATAGAGGGATGAAAATGACAAGTGAGGTCTTGGATATGAGAACAGAGATAGCTTCGGATTTGAACATAAGGATTCCAAAAAAAGAAATCAGATGAACAAAGGAAGAACGTATTTGGTAAGACAACCAAATGCTCAAAATTTTAATGGTCACTACCATTCTTGTAATAAATTTTGTCATATTTCTTCTCAATGTAGAAGTAAAATAAATTCAAGTATTCCATCATTTCTTGGTCATTATTTTAGTTGTAATAAGTTTGGTCATAAGTCAATTGAATGTAGAAGTATGTCTCAGTATAAGGAATATTAAATGCTACACCTGTGGAAGATTTGTGCATATTGCTAATCAATGCAGATCAAGAGGAAATCAATGGAATGAATGGTATAGACAAACAAATCATGTGTTACAATTGTAATAGATTTGGTCACATTGTAAGATTCTGCAAGAACATAAACATGGATAGAAGAGGTCTGGTATACAAAGGCAGAATTCCATAGAAAGATGATAAAGGAAAAGGTAAAGTGACATGGGTAAGGAAGAGTGAGTCTGATGAAGGAACTAAGCCAACATCATAATTTACTTTTGGTAATTCCTCTAAAAATTGATCTTAGGCCATTAGCCTAGGGGAAGTTTTTCAAGAAAATCCTTTGTCCCCCTATCGGTAGTTGGCACTAGAATGCGGGAAATTGTTAGTAGTTGTGTTAATAGTTCAAAAATGTATTGGTGGTCACTTGTACATAAATTTGAGAAGTAGAAGGTCCATAGATGAATCCTTCTTTTTTCATCTAAGAAATCAAAGTATCTGGAACACCTAGGGAAAAATTTAATGTGGTAAAAAGGTTAGGTGTGAGATTTATAAAAGGGTATTTGGAACCCTCATTTGTCACCTTGCATTGAAGAAGAATAGAAGAAGAGCCTCTGCAGTAGAATTTCAAAGGAGTAAAGTCAATTCGGTGGTGAATTCATTAGGTATTTTATTTGCATATAGAATTCTCACTTAATTTGGTGCTATGTAGAAACTTTTCTAGTACAAAAAGGAAAATGAAGCAAATCAAAGGTGTTGGTGGATTTTCCAGTTCACCTAAAGGAACTTCTAAGGAATAGCCAATTCCTATGTTCAAAAATCCTGAAAATGATTGGCCAGCGAACAAGATCTAGTCAAAGACTAAGATCTTCTCCACTTTAGGCTTTGTGGGGCCAAGGAGGATGTTCCTATTGGTGTTCATTTGAATTGTACTTGATAGAATACATCATTTTTATAGATTAATTTTAAGGAAGGATAATTATGTAATAATTACTATGAAATTGGCTTGTTTCTAAGTAACTTGATACCCATGCATCCAAAGCTATCCCACATGGTAATTGACAAAAAAATTGTATAAATATTTATGAAATTCAAAGTGAATTTAAATTCTGACTTTAACCCAGTCACCATACAAATATTGATTAACATTTTAGGTGAATCATTAAGGAATAGATAGTTCCTTACTAAATTGGGTGGAGTAACATACACAAGAATCAATAATGCAGAAAATGACCTTAAAATTTAATGGGGTGGACTACCCTCATAACATCTTTGCATTATGGAGCTCACTATTTCTAATATATAACTGATTTTCAAACCCTCTATAAATAATTGTAAATCTATGACTCTATTTAAGCATTTAATTGATTACTTGAATCAAAGCATAAAAAAAAGACATACATTTGAACAAATGTTCAAAGAAGAATGAAAATATTATTAATATTCCACTCAAAATTCACTCAAATCCACACAAGGAGAGAAGATATATCAGAATTATACTTTCATTTATTCTTATCAGTCAAATTTGCATAAAAATTTAAGATAACATGTACTTGTTTCATCTAGAAAAGCTCAAAATGGACTCAGTTACTCTATTCCTATTATTCTATCCATATATGCCTAACTCAAAACCCTAATCAAAAATATTTTATCTATCATTCCCCCCTTACAAATAAGCCCTAAATTCCCTTTTATAGAGTAAGGGAGTGACAAGCTTTAGGCTTAAATGCAATTTCATTACAAATTTCACTTCATGCAAAATTTCATCTGCATTTACTTTGCAATTCAAAATTCCCATGTGTTGAATCTACAAGAAAATGGTGCAAAATGGGAAAATCCAAAATTATAACTGCCATCAGAAAGGGAAATGAAAATTCCTCACAAATTCCATTTGTCACTATCCACGCTGCAATGAACCAGGCATCCATAATGTCATGAGGTCGTACAATCAATTTTCAACACCAAACTGTGCCACGCATGCAAAAACAAAAGTGCCATCACAACAAACATTATCAACACAAAATTTCACATCCCACACAGCAAATTTTCATTTACCAACCACCCCACCATTACCAGTGCCCAGACCATGATATACGTGCCTGCTCTGAGTCATTGCAAGAGGAGAGGAAACCTCAACTTCTTCCTTTATCTTTTCCTTTCCCAACACACTACTAGTCCACCCACTTGGAGTTTTGACTGCCAATGGCGAGACTTATATTACCTCCTAGCCAGGGGTTAGACCATGACTCAAGAATGTGAGGTATCAAAAATTTAGAATCAGTCCCTATTTCACAAGTGGATGAGCTACTTGTAAGGTCAATGGGTGAGTTTTGGCATCCAAAGGAGCCACACCCATAATTTATCTTCCTCTCCACTCCACTATTAGACTGCATTGGCTACTTTCCTTTGTCATTAGCTTTCTCCATAGTAACACTCTAGAATTGTAACCTGTGACTGCACCTTGTGGGTGAAATTGTAGACTTTCTAGCAAGAATGTTGTCCTCCATGGTCGAGGCAGCTTATGAAATCCTAGAACCAAGCTTCAAAGAGCCAAGATGAGAAAACCTCCTCACTAGTTTTCTCATTTTCTTATGTGTCAATTTCTCAAACCTATCTTGTGTTATTCAAGGAAACATCTAATTACTAAGTGTGAATGACATGAATAACAGTTATTCATTCTATATTTATTGTGTGGAGTGATGGCATCCACAATCAACATTCAACACACATGCGCAACCCTGGTAGCTCATTGGAAAATGTACTATCACTGTTTAATTCCCCATTTGCATGGAAACTTGCAAATTGTGACTCATGATTACCAACATATGTGTTTCCACACGAATTGAGATCAACTTGATTGTTCTATAGAAGGTTGGCCATTAATGTGAGATGGTTGCATGGTGTAAAATGGATATCACATGCTTTCCATCAATATTGAACATAAGCCATCGATTCTTTGTTGAGATGGCACATCAAATGGTTTGCCTTCATTTGACCACCTTCGACTTCCAATGGTACTCCACTATTGAAATGTTCATGACCAATAATTTTCATCCATGTCAGATGACATCTTCACATTCTGGGGGATCCATAGACTAAGTAGACCAAGACAAGTGTTGAGATCTCGCTAATCTCACTAGTTTTAACCATCATTCACTTTCACCTAGCGAGCTAGCGGGAACAATGAATATCATTCTGTGGATTGCATCTCAGTCATTCATTGAAGATGTTAGGCCATGGGAGTGGTATTGGGGACTGGGTCTCATGACTGTACAAGGACATGCATCCACCTTTCACTAGCCTCATTGCATTTATCCTACTAACACTTAATTCCTAGGGGCTGGCGGGGTATGGTTTAGATCTCCTCCCAGATCCTCAAATCTTGAAACCTTCACTTCACATAATGTTAGCATTTAATGAACGAGACTTGGTCTAGCTGATTGTGATATGAAAACTCAAGTTTAATGACTTAAGCTTAAGTCCTCGGGTTAGATTTAAATTCATAATTATGAAAAGATTAAAATTGACGAGCGACTTGATAACCAGTGCTTTGGGCTAATGGGGACGGTAAACTAATGTGTTGGATGACTCAAGAGATGACTTAAGGGATCAATGACCAACAAAAAAATTCAACCTAAAATTATAACACTTGCATGCTCTTGTGAATAAAAACCTACTCATTCATGGGGACAAGGGTTTATAATGGATACTAAATCCATGGGGGCAGAGATAAAATTCCTCTAAATTTTATAAGCTCCATCAGTGGCTCATACTTAGGGATGCATACCCCTAGCGAATATGGTGAGAACTAAATCTCTGGTTGAAGCAGACCAGGGTACAAGGCCAAAAACCAAGGAACTCACCCATACTAGGAAAGTAGACCCAACAAGAAACAAACAAACTAGACCAACATATATACAATACTTATAGAATATACATTTGTGAATTATTTTACAAGGTAGAGGCCCCAGGGCCCAAAATTCAGGGACAACCTCTTCCTTTATCAAAAAATTTTATCTTTTTTACCCTTTAATGAATGCACATGAATAGTATGTAACTTCAAATCATCATCATCATTATGATCACCACCACCTATGTCACTCAGAGAAACATTGCCAACTTTGTCCCTTTCCTTTATAGGTTCCTCAAACTGAATCAAGAAAGTGAATCCTTCATATTCTACATTGTCATGAGATATATAATCATCTTCAATTTTTTCATTAAACTTGAAAGCCTCATAAACATTCTAGCCCAAATTAGGCCAATCCTCAGTGAATTTAGGAAAGAAAGTGTAACCAAGTTTATCATCAGCATGCTTATCACAAGTGATAACCCCATGAGGTGAAAGAAGTTCCATAATCAAATCCATCAGATAAGGAGTGTCTACAAAGAATTCCACTGCAGCCTCATACGACCCTATATCATTCTCATAATCACCAGTTTCTTTGGATTGCCCTTCACCTAGGTGAAATATTACTATAATGTCTACACACTCTATAGAATCATCAAGTAATCCCTTCTCCTCAACACAAGGTTGTGTCATTGGAATAGCTATACAATCATCATGTGAAATATGAATACTTGACCTTTCAATTATTTTTTCAAATCATCACAGGGGAATCAATGCAACCATGTGCATCCTTTTGGCTATCCTCATTGTATCCAAAGCTGACACCATGTTTGGGAGCTTCTTTATTGATGTTTGCATCCTCATACCTTTCATGCATTTTGGAACTTAGCAAATTAGAAGTAAAATCTTTACTAAAAGAACTACCCACCTTAACACAACTTTGATCTTCACATGGACCATCCACAACATATCCATTGATGGTAATTGCTAGATGCTCATTAGATTTTTCTTCAAAAAGAGGATTGCTTCTACACCAATAAGGGATGTTATTTTCAACTTCATCATCCAAAACGTCTTCATAAAAAAAAAATCCATGAATTAACTGGATGTATCTCATCATCTTTAAAATCAAGATGGCAACAATCAATATTATTAGTGTACTCAAGATCAATAAATTCATTTGAAGAACACAGAGAAGCAATCTCACTATTCTCCTCATCTTTCATATCTGCAACAATTGATCCATACTCAGAACATTATTCACATGATGAGAATTGTTGAATGTCTAAGAAACACACAACTTCAAGGCTATTAACATACCCCCTACTAGAAGCAAGGGATTCAATCTCTACTTCATATGAAGAGTCATATTCAATTGTGGACTGCCCCATTTCAATCTCCTCATTTTGGTTCCTCATTTGTGTCATATCACTAAGAGTAAGTGTATTTCCTTCATTGACATGTGCATGATGTATGTTAACCAAATCAACTTGGAAGGCTTCATCCTACACCTCTTGTGTATGTTCACAGCTTATGACATCCCAAGGAAGATAATCAGACATCACCTTGTTTTCATATTCTGTCTCTTCATCCTCATCATTACTACATGCATCTATTTCTAAGTTGCTAGTGAAATGGCAACATTCAACAGTCAATTGTTCAACTTCTAATGATTTTCTTAGATCTAACATTCTAAAGCTTTGATCTCCTTCAACATGACAACTATTGCTCACATCATGAGTAATAGATAAAGGCACATGACCATGTTCAATGTTTTCCACAATGTTAATCCAATGTACAACTTGATCAAGGCTATGATGCTTTAGATCCTCAAACTATTGGCTAAACCCTGACATATATGCTTCACAAAACATGTTAATGCACATTAGATCACTAGGTCTGAAGCTTCTAGGTATCTCCATCAGAGATACCAAGAATCTTGAAAACAAGTCATATGGTGACTCATTTGCCCATCTTCTTATTTCATGTAGCTTCTTGATAGAAAGGATTACATCATATTTTCCCTTCCTTGGCTGATGTGAAGTTGATGTTTGCTCACATTCTACATTTCTTGGAAGTAAAGTGGATACAACATTTATGAGACCTCCTTGAAAAATCCTTTTACCTTATGGCCTATTTGGTTAAGAACCTTGGGCAATGCTAGAACTACTACTAGTAATTGCAGGCCCTTTCATCATTAAGTATATTAAATTGTTCTCAACATCAATGGCAATGTGATATACCTGGTGCAAAGTTGTGGGTTCTTTGTATCTTAAGAAGAAGCTCATCTTCTTGTCAAATGATCCTAGATATACAACCAAACATTATGCATCATTGCGCCTTATATCTTCTAAAATTTATTTGATTTCCTTTGCAAATTAGAGATTGAAGATAGGAACTAACTCCCTTTCACTTATGTGGTTTTCCATGAAATTCTTTCTCACCGCACTTGGATTCACCCTTTCACCAAATTGTTCAAGAAAGCTTGTCATGAACTGATTCCATGAAGCTATGAAAGCTACTAGAAAATATGAATACCAATCCTTGGAATCATCCTTCAAGGATTGAACAAAGAGCTTCATGGTTCACCTCATAATCCCCCATAACATCCATGAATACTTGCAGATGTTTAGAGGCTGATTCGGAACTTTTCCCTATGAATTTGGGAAAATGTTTCCTAACATTCTTAGGAATTAAGTTTGGGAAACCTCTAATACCACTAAAAACCAAGAGCATATACCTTTCAATAATAAAATCCCTTTGAGGGCATGACATGGCTTCTTCACCCAGGTGCATACTTTTGCTTGATCCTTTACAGGGAAATTCTCTAAAAGGTAATGCTTAAAATAATAGCATACTTCTCGGAGAACTACAAACTTTGCATAAGTATGAAAAGAATTACTACTATTCCCTATCTTAATGCAAATTCATCTAATAGGGAACATCTATGATCTCAAGTCTTGAATATTTATCACAAACTTCTTTCAAATAGAATAATGATTGCTCTAGATTTACGAGAATACCTAGAAATTCATAGCAACTTATATCACCTCTTCCTAACTACCAATCCTACAGATCTGGAAATACTCTTCACAATTTAACTGGTTCCTTGGATAGAGTCACCACCTCTTTTTTAGAGGAATGAACTTACTTCAAGGGTAGATCTCATTTTGGGTCTTCTCCAATAGTGCAGTCATACTCAAATCCTTTGATCTTTGCTGCAACAAAATTTCTTCCAGCTTCAAGAACTTCTCAATTTTTCAAACAAAGGTGCTTAGACATAATAAATTCAAAATGGGAAATACTTTGACTCAATGTAATGGCTCTTAAGGCTTGATTCTTCAAGGTCTGAATGAATCTTTGATAAGACAATTGGGAATTGAATTTCTGAGTGCATTCCCCAGTGGAGTCGCCATTTTGTAGGTGGATTTTCTAGTGCACCTAAAGGAAATTCTAATGAATAGCCAATTCCTATGTTCAAAACTCCTAAAAATGATTGGCCAACGAACAAGATCTAGTCAAAGACTGAGATCTTCTACACTTTAGGCTCTATAGGGCCAAGGAGGGTGTTCCTATTGGTTTTCATTTGAATTGTACTTGATAGAACACATCATTTTCATAGATTAATTTTAATGAAGGATAATTATGCAATAATTACTATGAAATTGGCTTGTTTCTAAGTAACTTGCTGCCCATTCATCCAAAGTTATCCCACATGGTAATTGACACATATTTTGTATAAATATTTATGAAATTTGAAGTGAATTTAAATTCTAACTTTAGGCCGGTCACCATACAACTATTGGTTAACTCTTTAGGTGAATTGTTAAGGAATAGATAGTGCCTTACTAAATTGGGTGATGGAGTCACATATACAAGAATCAATAATGCAGAAAATGACCTTAAAATTTAATGGGGTGGACTACCCTCATAACAAATTTGCATTATGGAGCTCACTATTTCTAATATATAACTACTTTTCAAACCCTCTGCAAATAATTGTAAATCTATGACTCTATTTAAGCATTCAATTGATTACTTGAATCAAAGCATAAAATAGAGACATACATTTGAATAGATGTTCAAAGAAGAATGAAAATGTTATTAATATTCCACTCAAAATTTATTCAAATCTGCACAAGAAGAGAAGATATATCAGAATTATACTTTCATTTATGCTTATCAGTCAAATTTGCATAACAATTTAAGATAACATGTTCTTTTTTCATCCAAAAAAGCTCAAAATAGACTCAGTTACTCTATTCCTATTATTCTATCCATATACACCTGACTCGAAAACCTAATCATAATTTTTTTTATCTATCATTCCCCCTTCCAAATAAGCCATGAATTCCCTTTTATAGAGTAACAGAGCAACAAGCTTCAGGCTTAAATGCAATTTCATTACAAATTTCACTTCATAGAAAATTTCATTTGCATTTACTTCACATTTCAAAATTCCCATGTGTTGAATCTGCAAGAAAATGGTGCAAAATGGGAAAAGACAAAATTCTAACCACCATTAGAAAGGGAAATGCAAAATGCCACCAAAATTCTCTTTATTTCCATCCTTGCTACAACGAACCAAGAATCCATAATTCCACAAGGGCACATAATCAACGTTCAACACCAAAATGTGCCATGCATGTAGAAACAAAACTACCATCACAACAAACATTATCAACACAAAATTTCACATCCCACACAACAATTTTTCATTTACCAGCCACCCCACCCTTACCAATGCCTAGACCATGATATACATGCTTGCTCCAAGTCATTGCAAGAGGAGGAGAGGAAACTTCATCTTCTTCCTCTTTCTTTTCCTTGCCCAACACACTACCAGTCCGCCCACTTGGAGTTTTGACTGCCAATGGTGAGACTAATATTACCTCCTAACCAAGGGGTAGACCATGACTCAAGAGTGTGAGGTATCGACAATAGTTAGAATCTGTCTCGATTTCGCTAGCGGATGAGCTACTTGTAAGGTCAATTGGCGAGTTTTGGCATCCAAAGGAGCAACACCCATACCTTGTCTTCCTCTCCACTCTGGTATTAGATTGCACTAGTTGCTTGCCTTTGTCATCCACTTTCTCCATAGTTGCACTATAGAATTGTAACCTTCAACTGCACCTTGTGGGTCCAAGTCTAGACTTTCCAGCAAGAATGTTGGCCTCCATGGTCGAGGTAGCTTCTGACATACCAAAACCAGGCTTCTGAGAGCCAAGACGAGCATACCTCCTCACTAGTTCACTCATTTTCTTATCTATCAATTGCTCAAACCTACCTCTCCTTATTCAAGGAAACATCTAACTACTAAGTGTGAATGACATGAATAGCAACTATTTCTTCTATATTTATTGTGTGGAGCAATGCAATCCATAATCAACGTTCAGCACACATGCGCAACCCTAGAGGCTCATTGGAAGATGTACTATCAATGTTTATTTCCCCATTTGCATGGAAACCCCCAAATTATGCCTCATGATTACCAAAATCTATTTTTCCACATGAATTGAGATCTACTTGATCGTTCTATAGAAGGTTGGCCATTAATGTGAGTTGGTTACATGGCATAAAATGAATTTCATGTGCTTTCCATCAATATTGAATATAAGTCATTGATTCTATGCTGAGATGGCACATCAAATGGTTGGCCTTCATTTGACCACCTTTGACTTCCAATGGTACTTCATTGAAATGTTCATGACCAATAATTTTCATCCATGTCAAATGACATCTTCATAGTGTGGGGAATCCATAGACTAAGTAGACTAGTACAGGTGTCGAGATCTCATTGATCTCGCTAGTTTTAACCATTGTTCACTTTCACCCAGTGAGCCAGCAAGGAACAGTGAAGATCATTCCACAGATTGCATCTCAGTTGTTCATTAAAGATTTTGAGCCATGAGAGCAATAGTGGGGAGTGGGTCTCATGGCTGTATAGGGACACATGTCCACCTTTCACCAATCTCACTACATTTATCCTACTAAAACTTAATTCTCCTGGGTTGGTGAGGTATGGTTCAGATCTCCTCCCAGATCCTCAAATCTTGAAACCTACACTTCACATAGTGTTAACATTTAATGGACGGGACTTGGTCTAGCTAACAATGATATGACCACTAGGGTTTAATGAATTAAGCTTAAGTCCTTAACTTAGATTTAAAAATAGACTTAGTAAAAGATTAAAAATGATGAGCGACCTAATAACCGTTGCTTCGGGTTAATAGGGCTGGTAAACTGACATGTCAGATGGCTCAAGAGATGACTTAAGGGATCGATGATCGACAAAACAAGTCAACCTCAAATTATAACACTTGCATTCTCTTATGAATAAAACCCAACCCATTCATGGGGATAAGGGTTTAGAATGGATACTAAATCCATGGGGGCAGAGATAAAATTCCTCAAAATTTTATAACCTCCATCAAAAGGAATGGAAAATTTAGATGAATATTGTAGTGAGAAGATTAGGGATGTGATAAATATGTTGTTGGTCGATGAATCAAAATGGCTTGAAGGTGTGAAACTTATGAGCAAGAGTATGCAAATTTATTTAAAGAATTGAAAGGGAAGTTTGGAGCAATTAGTATTTCCATTCCAGTAAGAGCACTTCAAGTTGGATCCTCTTCTGGTGAGATGGAGAGGAAGAAGAAAAGAGCACAAGAGATTGGTGATTACACTCCTCTGGCACACAAGACTCCAAAAATTGAAGGAAAAGGTAAATAATGAGTGATTGTGGACATACCAAATGAGGAATCTAATGAGTACACTCCAAGGAAAGAACTAAAATCAGTTGAACCAGATGTAGTAATGGCTGAAGGAAGTGAAGAAGAAGGTGTTTTATCCAAAGTAAAGATACTGCAGTTTGTTCAAGAGAAAGATGGGATGCATAAAATTTTTGACATATGGTCTGATAGACCCTCATATGAGAAGGACCTGATCGAGAGCACATTAAGTACTTATTTTATGCACAATAACATTGGATTGGAAAGTTTGTTGAATGTGTTTCCTGAAGAGATGATTGGATGCATTAGGGAAGCCATGGTCTTTGAGTCCCAAGATAGGAAAGAGGAAGAAATAATTCTACATCTAAAGGCATAGTTCAGGCTATCTCTTACCAAACTAAAAAGGAAAATGAAAGTGTTGAGGCAATGCATAAATACAACAAATAACATCTACAACTATTATCTTTGTTGGCCTCATGCAGATGGAAGATACAAAGATAAGCTGGAGTAGATTGAAACTAAGCTGAACAATATTGGTTAGGATTATAACATGTTTCAGGATTAGGATGGTGCAGTCAAGAAAAGGATTCAAGAGTTGCAGTATGAGCATACAAAGCTTTAATTCACCATAAACAACCTTGTGGACACCTTTTGGAAAGTGAAGGATTTAACCGAATGTAGATTGGAGCAGTTAATTGAGGTTTTGAGGAAAGGAGAGAAATCAGAAGAGGCAATCACAATTTTATAATCTCTCATCTAGATTATCAACCAGACATTTGAGAACAACATCTTGATCTTAATCATTGGGATTTTAGTAGAAGCTTGGAGGAAATTTCTTCCAGAAATGAAAGATAAGTACAAGATAATTTTCTAACTCAAGTAGCAGTTTTATTTCTTCATATTTTGATCCAATTTTTGAATTAGCAAGGGGGGAGATCCAAAATATGTTTGTCATTGATGTCAAAGGGGGAGAGAGAGTAGTGAAAAATTCCTTATGATTCTAAGGGGGAGTTATGTTTTGAAATTCTGAACTTTGGCAGCGTAATCATATTGGTTTCGAAACTTAGTCATTTTTCACTAAGTGTTGCCATCAATGCCAAAGGGGGAAATTGTTAGCATATGGTTTCTAGTGTTTTCATTGATGGAAACCAAAGTAATTATTTTGGTCGCAGATGAAAAAAATTTCATACTAGCAGGCAGCATAAAGAACCGAGTATTACCAGAAGAGAGAATGAAGAACAGGGTATTCAGTTAGTATGTCAATTTGTATGCTTCACCGGATTATCATTTTGAGTTGTAGATCTCAAGGAAGGTTGTTAAGTATCTATATTATCTTATTGTTAAGTTTTGTGATGTCGCATTAATCTGTGTATAAGTTAGGAGACCTGGTAGGATGATTTTTTGTTTATTAGCTCACAGTGGTTGACTTAGTGAATATAGCATGTCGTGGATATTCGAGGTATAATTAATTATGGTATCCTATGCTTGAAGATTTTTTTTGGGTCCTAGCTATGTCATGGCTGACCTTGATGGGTACGCGTCAAATATTAAATGTGGATTGAGCCAACTATTGGAAAATATTTTTATTTTACTGAAGCCAACATGAAGCGACTAAATCTTTGATAGTGGATATATATAAGAGATCCATTAAATTATTTTGAAGAGAGAGTGGGTGTATGTTCAAAGTGTGTGAATAGCAGAAGGGTTTTTGAGTGATTTGGCATAGTTTCACTTGTGCAAAAGTGGATTGTTGTGAAGCAAATTAAGGCAAAGCATAGCAAAGTTCAGAATCAGACAGAAGGTCTAGAATCTAATCTATGAGCCTCACCAAAACTCAAACTAGGCATTTGTAGATGCTACTTTCTCAGTTCAACTCTTTGTTGTAATCCAAATATGTTGTAAGGCAGTGAGCCTTCCTAATTTTGAGTAGTGAGCTCTAGGCAGTGTACCTAAATGTATGTGCATTCCCCTTTTTCTTCATACTTTTAATAGAGCATAAATTATGGATTAACCTCCACCATGGTTTTTCCCCTAACAGGGTTTCCATGTAAAAATCTTGGTGTTATGGTGTTTTGATTGTTTCCTTCATGTGCTTGCATCTTTACTTTTGTTTAAATGTTTAAATGGTTTAAGAACTAGATTGTAATTTAAATATTGTTGAACACTGATTCACCCCCCCTCTCAGTGTTCCTTGAGTTCAATAGATAGTTATAACTAACTAGATAGAATGTTAAAAATACATAAAATATAAAGAATTACAACAAGAAGAATACTTGAAATCTAAATAAACTAACTACTAAGAAAAACAAGGAGTAGGAGGCAAACATATTAAACTCATGGTAGGTACAACCTCCCTCAAGCTCCTCATAGACAAACTTGCACACATAGAGACAAGAAAATGTTGGGGCTGCTTTTCTAGGTTTTCCTTAGTCAAAACCCTACTTTGGTGTTTCCACCTCCATGGACACCCAAATAGACAATGATGTAAAACTAGTGATAAAGAAAGTGACAAGATAAGACATGCAATATGTAAAGACAAGAATGCTAAAAATAAGAATGATAATTATATGAAAGTAAAAGGATACCCTCCCTACTACAAGCTTGGTGAAGCCAAGAGGAAGAGTGGTGCTTCAAAGATGTGAGACATGAACATGCAAGAGTGATGTAGAGATCTTGAGAACTTGCAAGGGAAATGGTGTAGAATAGCAAGAAGGAGAGCTAGAATGGAGAGAATGGAAGAGTTAAGTGTTAGAATGAGAGAGTGTGAGATCCAATAGCAAGAATGAATTTGAATGCAAAAAAGAGGGAAAAAAAAGGTCAAATTCCATGTCAAAGAGTCATTCATGGGTGTGCTTGCAACTATAAAGGTATTACACTTCATAGGTAGGCAACAGTATAACATCCCAAAAAACCAAGAATTATGGATTCTTGTTAGGATGTTTGTATGGTGCATGGAAATTTGCATGACACAAAAGCATCCTAGACAAAAATTCCTGCACTAATAGAAAATGACAAGGAAGGGATGGAAATGAAATCTTAGAAGATTAAGTTTTTATATTATCCACTTATTAAGATAAAGTAAATGGTGATGTTATGGGAAATTTCATAAGGGTGAAATTTTATGCCATAACAAGGACAACAATGTGGCATACGGATGTCCCCATGACACGTTGCAGTCTTGTACAGACCAAAATAAAAATTTTCTAGCAAAGACATCAAAGAATCCACTAATTGTGTAGAGACTAAAATTTGAAGGTTATGCTAAATTAATAGAGTAGTAGGAATAACAAGAAAAGAACTAACATACCTAAATTGAATGAAACAAAATGAGATGACAAGATGAGAAAGGTGAGAAGAACTCATATGAGGTCTTATGTAATGACACCTCCCATAATGCTCCAACTCAACATCCTATGCACATGAAAATTAAGAAAATGTTGAGGATATTTAGGGGCTTTCCTTAGTCAAATCTTGCATAGGGATTCCCACCTCCATGGACAACAAGATACATAAATAGATAAAATAATAGACAAGAAAGTAAATAGAAAAGTTAGAATGACAATATGCTACTTGACATGAGTACGATAATGCAATAGAAAAGAGTTTAGTTACTCTCCCTTAAGCAAGCTAGTGATGTCGAAGGAGAGTATGCAACACTTGATATGAGCCAAGAGAATCAAAGAACTACAAGAAAATGGTGTAGAATGAGAAAGAGAGTAAAATATTGAGAACTAGAGTGAATAGAATGAAATATTGATTGAATAGCCTAAATGAATGGCTAAAAGAATGAAGAAAAGGAACGTAAGAGGGCATTTTCAGTAAATTTGCAACTCACAAGGCAATACAATTCATGGGTAGGAAAGAATTGTAACATCCCAATAGCTATGTAGGAAAGAATCTTTTTGGGATGTTTGTACATTGTGCTAGTTTCTACGACAAAAAATCACTTAGACAACCAAAAATAAAGGGGTTAGGAGTGAAATTAAGGTTAGGAAAAAGAGGGATTAAATTATTGACTTTAATTAGACTAAATGGGAGGTTATGGAATGTGAAATTGTATGGGGTGCAATTTTTGTCATTACAGAGATAAAGGGATAAACATTACATGAAAGGGAAATACACATGAAAGGGCAATGAAGATGCAGGAAGGAATAAGGTTTAGTAAAGAGGAAATGGGAAAAAAAATGGTAAAAACACCTAAAATGGGAAAGAGGCTAAAATATGTACAATTTATACAATAAAATGAATTATAGATTATCTAATTTCTATTATTCCACCATCATATGTGAAAGTCATGGAAAGGTAATAAACTAATAAATACATTCATTATTTGGTTTATAGGTTAAATGGAGACTTTTGAAAAATGACCAAATTTATTTTAAGGAATAAGGCACTATGTTTCATATTAGAAAGAAGCATTTTTTGCACCAAAATATACATTAAATAAACACTTGACAATTATTTTAGTATTAATTTCCATTGCTAATACATGTAGATGCATGGGTTTCTATATATGTTATTAGGATAACTTGACCCTTAGGTAAATTAGGCAAGTAATATATGGCTATTAAGACTCATTAAATTGAACCCCTAAGTATTTTCATCAATATAAAGGAAAACCACAATTCTTACATTATCTTACTAAATTATTTGAAAATAAAAACTAGCCAATCTAATCCATAGTTTAAACACCACCATTTACAAAAGTCACATAAAACTAAAAAAATAATAAATTCATAGATGACCAATGTTTAACATCTAATCAAATCCTTCTAATTAGAATACACACACTCAAAATACTAGTTTATATATGATTAAGCACATAAATTAGGGTTTATAAATCTCTTGAATATCACATAAATGAAATAAGTATTAAGTGAACCATTCATACTTGTGAAAAATAAATTATCATAAATCACTCCTCATAAAATTTAGAACAATTAAATTGATTAAAAAATTACATAATTATATCCCAATATAGGGTATGTGCAGGATCATCATGGAAAAAACAAGCCCTTAAGTGGCGAAAAATTTAGAAAAATTAGAGTTAGGCACTTGACATAAAAATTTGAATATGTTATCTATATTATTTCAAAAATATGTAAGAATAGAATTTGTAGCAAATTGAATGTATTTTCTAAACTACTAGGGTTATTTAAAAAAAAAACTATTTGGTGAAAATTTGAAATTTCAATGGAGTAGTACTTAAATTCGAGGGAAAAAATAAGTGTTGGTGTGAATAATTGTGTACCTAGATTAATTCATCCACTAGGTAAATTAGGGGACATATTCACATGGTTAAGTTTACTTAGGTAAAAGATTCTTTCTAGAAGGCTTAGTTGGCTTATCTAGAACTTATCTTATCTAGCTAGGATGCATCATTTCCTAGGTGATTAGGTTGTTGGTTGTCTCATGTCATAGGATCATGACATTTGTCAACATCATATTCATACCTATCTCTCAACCTTGCCCATATAAGCAAGGCATCTCATGTACATTTGTATTCAAGCTTCAATCAAGCAATCAATCAATCTTGCATTGTGAAGCAAGCATTCTTGCCATTCTCTCTCTTGTGGAAGTGGTTTTGGTCGCAACTGATCTTGGGGGTGTTGAGGAGTCACCATCAACTCCTACATGGTATCAGAGCTCTCCAGGTGTTGCAGATTCCTTCCCAGATCTGAGGGTGATATTTTGGCTTGAAGATTTTTGCTGGGTGCAGATTGGGGTTTCAATAACCTCACGGTTGATTCAGAAGCTTCCGCAGACGAATTTTGACTGTAAATTCGCCTATATTAGGTAAAGTTGTTTTTGAGGCAAATTTTTTTTTGGGACAGCCTCCCAAGCGATGCGATCTTTCAATTTTACTTAAAAAATATTTTTCAGTGAAATATTTTAGATTTGTTAAATATTTTAGGGCAAAATATTTTAATTTCGGGCTAATAGTTTATTGAATATATTTTGGGGATTTATAAAAATCTCGTCAGCATCCTCTGCGGAATATTCTCCTCTCTGCATCAGGGTTGTACCTGGCATCTGTCGGCATTTCCCATCCGCAGATCATATTAGGGTACGCTCAGCTAAGCCTTGTCGGCATCGGTGGTACACTCCACATTAGCGTACAATCCGATCCTCCATCGGCGCACATTTTTGGCGGTATAGTCCGATCATATCTAGATCGGAGTATAGTAGATCATTGGTTCGGTATTTTCCATTGTGGTCTCCACATTGCTCGGTGGTTGTAGTGAATGGTCGTCCACATAAGTGCATTTCGATCAGCACACATTGATCCGATCGGTGCATACCGTTCCATCGGCGTCCTTTCAAATAATTGATTCTGGCATTTCACGGGCCCTCTTACTTACCGCCGTCGTCCTTCTCCATCCCGAATGTCCGCCACCAGCGGTCAGTTATCCCATTCTCTTCCACTGATGTAGTCACGAGGACCGCCTTATTCTTAGTGGATACGATCAGTCCGGAGGCTTTCTAAGCGCCAAAGTTCATTTATGTGGGATCGGTCGATCTTCCATCGGCATTTCTGACCCGGATCTCCTTAGTTAGTAACTGACATCCTATCACTTTCGGTACTCACATCCTGTCCTCGGCTGTCGGCTATCGGTATGGGGGAACTTTATCGTCGGCGGTGATCGCAAGTCTTTGAATCCTCATGCGGGTACAAGGGCACAAAGATCTTTACGCCTTGGTGGTGTTGAGTCTAATCTGACTGGGCTTAATTCATCCGGTACATCCCGCCCGGTATATCCCGTGACGCGGAGTCTGCGGAAGTCTTTCATGATTTGCCTTATCCGTCCACATTTGTATTTGGTGGTACACTTTTCCCAAAGTGCCACCAAGATTTTATATTAAAACGGTACTTCAATTGGAAGTATCGATCAAAGTTTTTATTTTATAAACTTTGCATTTTTATAAGCCGACGGCAATTTAGACCGACAACTCCTGTATGAAGTGCTAAGCCCTAGGTGGGCCTTTTATTTTTGGCATTTTCTTCGGGTGTGGTCATATGGATGACCAGATTTAAGCCCCGGGTGCCCGAAAATTTGCTCCGATTTAGCCTTGATAATTGCCCCAAGTGCCTATTTATAGGCATTTTTTTCATTTTTCATAACTTTGGCTAACAGAGGCGAAATTTTTCAAACGAAATATCGTCAGAAAGGTGGAGATCTGATTTTTTCAGTGGTGTAGATATTTTGCAGAGATTTTGCAGTTTTGTGCCTCTTTTTCCAGGTTGAAGCCCGATCATCATTTTCTGCTTCCGAGCTCATATCTTTGTGCTCCGATCTCCGATTTTCTCCAAATTTGCGGCATTTGGAAGGTATTCGAGAGCACTTCAGATCTAATCATGCACTTTTTGCAGATTTGTTTCCAGATTTTCATATTTTCAGTTTGTAACTGATTTGATAGTTTGGGATTTCTTGTTGTAAATTTGCAAAAAAAAGTGCAAATCTTGTTGGGACAAAGGGGTTGATTTCTTGTATTGTGAGGGAAATTTTCTGTTCTCCTCTTGTAATATCTCATTGTATCATGGATTTGACAAAAGTTGTACTTCTAACTCCATATAACTATCATGAGTGGAAATCTCAAATGGAGTTGTTATTGTTAAAATCAAAGTTGCAACGAATCACATTTGGTCAAGATCTAGAACCTGCAGGAGCAAAAGAGAAAAGAAAATGGCTTGATAGAAGGGATGAAGCTCTTGGTACTTTGAAGTTGTCCATTTCTCCAGATCTTAGATATCATGTTGCATCTTGCACTCATCCTAATGAAGCTTGGAATACTTTAGAGAGTCTCTTTGGTAAGCCAGATAAGATGAGGAAATTTAAGTTGGAGAATGAACTCATGGGTCTTAATCCTTCAGATTTTGACAATGTCCAAGACTTTTTCTCTAAGCTCAATTCTCTTAGATTGCAGTTATCTAATTGTGGGGTACTAAAGAGGATGAACAGTTGATACTTTCTATTCTTGCTAAGCTTGGTCCTGATTATTCAGTGTTTGTTTCTACTTTCTATGCTACAATGGATGCTCTTGGAAATGCATACAAAATGCCTTCTCTTGATGAATTTGCAGCTCAACTCACAAGGGAACAAGCAAAGTTGGTACACATGGGCACATTGAAGTCTTCTAGATCTCATGCTCTTGTTGCAAAGGAGACAAAGGATTCAAGTGGCATAGGTAAGAAGCAGAACAAGGCACCCAAGTCTAATGAGCAAGGTAAAGATTCTCCTTCACATAGCACTCCTGAGTCCACATCCTCTTCTAAAGAGGAATCATCTAAAAAGAAGAAGTCAAAATGTGCATATTGTAAAAGATTAGGACATGATGAGCATAGATGTTATAATAAGAAGATTGATGAACTGACACACCTTCTTCAAAAGAATAACATTAAGCTGCCCTCATCAGTGTCTAGTACTTCTTCTTCAACATCTTAATTGGTAGCTCCATCATCTTCATCTAAGTCATAGGACACAGGATCTACTTCTAGGCTACACAAGATGAAAGGACAAGCACTCTTGGCCTCTACAAGTCTTGCATCTCATAGATGGCTTCTTGATTCAGGGGCATCTCATCATATGGCATCTTCTATGGACATGTTCTCTTCTTTTGAGCCTTGTAATTCACCTCATATATTGATGGGTAACAATACATATATGAAGGTAAGTGGGAAGGGTTCTATTGATATGGGGGAAGGGAGCTTCAATGATGTACTTTGTGTTCCTTCCTTGTCCACTAATCTCCTTTCTATTTATCAAATTACTCATGGGGGTCAAGGTAAAACAGTTGAGTTCACTCCAGATAGGGTGTACATAAGGGACTTGGAGACTAGGGATATTGTTGCTATCGGGATGGTTGATCATTCATCTCGTGTATATTCCTTTTCACATTTTGCTTCAGAAGATGATAATGTTCCTTTGACTGCATCACACACTTCATTGAGTGTGAACCATGATAGTGAGGAGAAGTTTGGTCATCTACACCTTGGTATTCTAGAGACCAGTGCTGAGCTTCCTACTCCTCCACCTCCTGCTCCTTTAGCCATTGATGCTTCTATTCAGCAGGATGATCATAGTTTTTCAGATCTTGCTTTGTGGGATGAGTATTTGATAGGGATTTCTAACTTGTTCATGGAGTCTCATACTGCAGATTTGGAGGACACACTTGAGGGGATTTCTCTCCTCTTTGATGACAGTTTCAGTACAACTGTTATCCCATCTTCTTTGTCTTTGGAGATTGACATTCATGAGTCTCCTCCATCACTTGATTTGTCATGTTTCTTGGTTCAGTTTGACCATGATTCTATTGTGGCTCATTCAAGCTTGGAGGATCTTCATCAGTTTTCAGAGGCATACATGAGCATTCATGCTTCCTCCTTTCAGTTGGACATGGAGTGGCTTCATCATCAGCTTATGGATTTGTTTCTTCCTAAGGGAAGATGTGTTGCTTGCAGACATTGGGTCATCTTTTGTTTTCAGGCATTCTTCATCAGCATTGGAGCTTCTTCATCATGGGGGGGATATCTTATCTCTCTACTTCCTTCTTATGGGGGGGTATTTGATTGTATATACATGATGCATGTTGTCCTTGGGGGGTATCATTGAGTCCTCCATACATCATGTTGTCTTGTTTCTTTTGTTTTGTTTTCTCTCTTTTGGAGAGGAGTTTTGTCCCAGGGTTTCTCCTTTTCTCTGCTTGTGAGAGAGTGCATCATTTGCATTGTAAATGGGTACCTAACATGGCCTAGTAAGCTAGGGACCCATAGTCATAGTCTTTGCCAGTTTAAATAATAATCTTCTCCCTAAGTTTGCAGAAGTGTTGGTGTGAATAATTGTCTTGTACCTAGTTAATTCATCCACTAGAGTAAATTAGGGGACATATTCACATGGTTAAGTTTACTTAGGTAAAAGATTCTTTCTAGAAGGCTTAGTTGAAACTATCTAGAACTTATCTTATCTAGCTAGGATGCATCATTTCCTAGGTTGTTATTCATTCATTTATCTCTTAAGCATTATATAAGCATTTCATGTATTTCTATTTTATTCAAATCAATAAGAATCAATTTGTAGCAAATTGATGTATTTTTAAACTCTATTCTTGTGGAAAAAGTATTTGGGAATGATCTTGGGGGTGTTGAGGAGTCACCATCAACTCCTACAATAAGTAGGTGTCTTTTAGACCACCCTAACCACAATAAAATGATAATAATTTTTTATAAGATTTTAGATATAAGTAGAGGACTCATGTCCCATTGTGATGAATATTTTTTTGTAATTGTTTCCAAGTAAATAATTAATTATGAATTTTTTATTACAACTTTCAAAAATATAAAACTTCATATGTCTAACCACCTTAACTTGGTCAAAAATTCATGATTTTTTTTAATCCTATAGTATGCGAAGCATAGAATGTGACGCATGTTTACATTCAAAAAATGTGATACTGTTTGAAAGCTATGGATGTTTTTCAATCAACCTATCAATTAGAACTTTAGTCGCAATTCAAATAGAAAATGAGTAATAATTATTTATTAAATTCAAAGTAAAGCATAATTTATATTGGTGGAAAGATGAGAATATTCTTTAAAAACCCTTTTCCTTTTTATCAATTTTGTGTTAAAAAAATTCGTTAGCTACATACCCTACACATACTCATCATATCACCACTTTTTGGCCTATCATGATCCTACACATACCCTATAATATCACATAATCTTTTTTTAATTCAACAAATTCCCTTCTTGAGTTGGTCTAATGGTGGAGAACTTGTACTCTAGTTGAAAGAGAGATCACAAATTCAAATCTTGTAGGGGTATGGTACATACACCTCATATGTAGCATAGTTAGGTGCCTCCTCTATAGAGTTTGTGATAGCCTCATATACTATAGACCCAAAAATAGATCACCCAATATCATGGACTATGAAAGACCAATTTCTATTTCTAATTACCTTTACCACTTTATTAGCCAATAGGCTACATATAGTGTGAGATTTGAGCCTAAAACAAGTCTCACACCTAAAAACCACTATTGAGTCATTAGAAAACAAGTCTCAACTATCGTTTAATGGTAAACCAACTGTCATTTAATGGTAAAATCCTCCAAAATCTCACTTATCACATAAAATTCAAATAAATATTGATTTGTCAATTGGATGAAAATATTCTATTTCCATTTACAGTGTTTTTTTCAATTTGATGGAAACTTTATTTTTTCATTTACATTGATTTATGTTTTAAATCTATATGTAAATATAATTTCTTTAAGAAAAAAACTAGATTTTTTCAATTTTATTTCATTTCATTATTTAGCATTTATTATTAAATGTTTAATCCAACCACATGCAACTAGAATTTGCAAGGAGAAGCTAAACTCTAAAAAAAAAGCACCTATGTATGTAACATTATATCATAACACCCATCCCCCATCCCACACACTAGAAAAATTTCCCTGATAGAAAGACTTGACAGACGAAAAAAACACACTGAAAGAAACACTTAACGAACTGCATTGAAACACAAATGTTTAGGTTCATGCCATCACCTATCCCATCATTGGGAAAACATGGACAAAAATGGCGAGATTTCAAAATCATATTTTGGAATGGAAAAAAAAACCAAAACATGGCCATTTGAAATCATAATTTGAAAATAGAAAAAATTCGAGACCATCACCATTTTGCCCACCATTTTTGACATTCACATTTTGCAAGTTGTTCAAGAGCATGAAAAGGAGTTGCAAACTTTTGGAGGCTGAAGCAAAGTGGCCACTCTCCATACCAAAATGTATTTGATAGGCACGAGCAACTAGCTAGCTAGCAGGTATATATATCCGCCAAAAATATATGCCATTTTTCCATTTTGTTTAGGAATTGTGAAGAAATGAATAGTTATTCGTTACAAAGATGGGTTTTCATTGATGAGAAAACAAAGGGTTTTCCTTGGGAAAAGGAGCTTTCATTTGAAATGCAAAGTTGTTTATGTGTTTGTGTGCTGAGAGTTTTTTAATTTTGGTTTCCTCTCGTTTGTTGGTTTTGAAATTTTTCCATTTGAATGTTCTCACAATACGAAACTTTAAGATGAATCCAAATGAAGTAACTAACAACCCATTGTGGAAATATGAGTGAAATAACTAAATAACATTTAGAGAAACAAAAAACCATGTAGAATATATAACAAGGTTGGGAAATGTAATGTGGGTTCTGCAATGAAATGATATATTTTAAAAACCACATAAGGCCCATAACGTTGCCATTTTTTACATTCTCATTTTGAAGGTTGCATGGTTTGGATGGATTCATATTCTAAAGCAGAGCAGCCATTCTCTCCTACCATAACACATGTGACAGGCATGGGTAACTAGTTAGTAGGTATGTATATGTGCCATAAATATATGCCATTTTTCCACTTTTCCTAGGGGATGTGAAGAATTGAATGGTTATTTGTTGTGAAGATGGGTTTTCATTTTCCCTCAATGTGTAGAGGGTTTTACAACATTGTGTAGGTTGGAGGTTTCATAAATTATGTACTCACCTGCCATTGTGTTTTCCAACCTGCAACCATATTGTGCATGTATACTTGGATCGTATTAAGAAATTGAAAAGTAATTCTTACTCTACATAAGAATTTTTATAATTTGGAAGCTACTTTTCATTACATTCATACTATCTAAATAGCAAAATCTTTTCAAGACATTCATATTGTTCTATAAAATTTGAGGTTGGAAAACACCAGGTGTTATAAAACCTACAACTAACATACTATTCAAAAACCCTTTACAAGTAACAACCCAAATGCGAAGTCACCCCTCACCATAATTTGGTTTTTATTTTTTTTGTCGTCTGATCCTTTAGTGAATTAGATAGTAAGAATGTAATGACATTGGAAAACTGTAGGTATTATGAAACCTACAACCCACAATATTGTTATACATTGTTTGTAGTGTTGGAAAACACACTGTCTCCTCTCAATTGTTTCCTCATATTTTTTGTTTTGTTTTGTATGCTCCAAAAATGTAATGAAGTCCACCTTCAAATTTTAGAACAAATCTTTCATACACTCAAAATGGTATTTCACCTTTTTCATCTGATTAGAAAAAATAAAATACTCACATTATTTGTAGTGTTGGAAAACATAGTCTCCTCTCAATTATTACCTCATGAAAAGTTTTGTTTCATACACTAAAAAATGCTCACATTGTTTGCAGTGTTGGAAAACACACTATATCCTCTTAATTGGAATAAATAAAATGCTCACATTGTTTGCAGTGTTGGAAAACACACTATATCCTCTTAATTATTTCCTCATGAAAAGTTTTTGTTTTGTATGATCCAAAAATTTAATGTTGTCCACCTTCAAATTTTATAACAACTCTTTCGTACTTTCAAAATGGAATTTCCCTTTTTTCATCTAATTGGAACAAATAAAATGCTCAAATTGTTTGCAGTGTTGGAAAACACACTATCTCATCTCAATTGTTTCCTCATGAATTTTTTTTGTTTCATATGCTAATTTTTTTTAATGAAGTCCACCTTAAAATTTTAGAACTCTTTCATACACTCAAAATAGAATTTCCCTTTTTCATCTAATTGGAATGTAGAATAAATCCTCACATTGTTTGTAGTGTTGGAAAACACACTATATTTTCTTAGTTGTTTCCTCATGAAAAGTTTTTGTTTTTTACACTCCAAAAATGTAATGAAGTCCACCATCATATTTTATAAAAACTCTTTGCTGACATAAATATGGAATTTCCAATTTTTCATCTGATTGGAACAAATAAAATGCTCACATCATTTGTAGTGTTGGAAAACATGTTGTCCCATGCTAGTTAGTTCATTATAAAAAAAATTGTTTCTTTATGCTCTAGGAATGTAATGAAGTCCACTTTCAAATTTTTGAACAACCCTTTTCTATAGTCAAAATTTCATTTCACTTTCTTCATCTGACTGGAACAAATAAATGCTCACATTATTTGTAGTGTTGGAAAACACATTGTCTCCTCTCAATTATTCCCACATGAAAAGTTTTTTGTTTCATATGCTAAAAAAATGTAATGTATTCAACCTTAAAATTTTAGAACTCTTTGGTGACATAAATATGGCATTTCCCTTGTTTCATCTAATCGGAACAAATAAAATGCTTGCATTATTTGTAGTGTTGGGAAAAACACTATACCAAGCTAGTTAGTTCATTGTGAATTTAAGTTTTGTTTCATTATGACCAAGAATGTAATGAAGTCCACTTTCAAAAAAATTAACAAATATTTGCTATAGTCAAAATGGCATTTCACTTTTTTCATCTGATTGGAACAAATAAAATGCTTGCATTATTGTAGTGTTGGAAAACACACTGACTCCTATCAATTATTCCCTCATGAAAATATTTTGTTTTGTATGCTCAAAATTTTTAATGAAGTCCACCTTCATATTTTAGAACAAATCTTTGGTGACTTAAATATGGCATTTCCATTTTTTTATCTAATTGGAACAAATAAAATGCACGCATTATTTGGAGTGTTGGAAAGAACATTGTCCCCATGCCAATCAGTTTGTTATGAAAATATTTGTTTGAGTATTTTGGACCTAAAAAAAATTAATTTAGAAAACACACTATCCCATGTCAGTTAGTTTTTTTTGAGCATTTTATTTTTTGGCAACATATATATATTGTATGCAATGTTGGAAAACAAAGTATCCCATGTCAGATAGCTTAGTGCAAACATTTTATTTGTTCTAAATTATATTTTTCATTTAATTTTAAATCATATGAGGAAATTGAAATGCAAATTTTAGTGTAAGTAATAGTTTCTTTAAATTATGAAGGTGAATGAACTTCACTACATTCTTACTGTCTACAAAACTAAAGGTTTTCATTAGACTCATGGTGTCTACATTTAATTCTATCAAACTAATAACTTGTAATTTTCCTAGAACAAAGAGCACCTAAGTTGTCTTTTCCATTAAATCCTTTTCAAGAACTTCCTTAACATTATTATCCTTTTTAGAGAGAGTACAAAAGTTATTTGATTAATATTCCTCTTCAATCACAACTTGTAATGCACTTCCACTCAATGTTCACCACAGTTTGGCTAACTCCTCTTTTATCTCATTTAATCAAAATGAGGATAGTAGAGTTATCCAAGGTGAGGTGATAATTGAGTGGAATGCATTAAAAGTTGCTTCAAGAGAAAGAATATTCAAATTCTTTTTGAAAAGGATAATAAGGTACGGAAGTTCAAGAAAACATTTTGATGGACAAGACAAATTTTTCTAATGTGTCACATGAAAATTACAAGTTATTAGTCTGGCAAGTGACACTTAGGAAGCTTCAGAAATAATAGATAAAATAGTTATTATAGTTCATAGTGAAAAATATATTGTGTTGTAGAAGTTATTCATGATATCATTTACTTGTTCAAATCCATCCATAGCAACATCTCTCAATTTCCTTTCCTACACAAATTGTTGTACAATACAAAACCTCTTTAGTTTGTCCACTTATGCATTACCATTTTCCCTTTTCTTATACTGTGCATGCACCTTCCTCGACTTCTTGGGACCATGGAGGATCTCTCCAGTCAATACATTGTGTATCTCACTCATTCTACTCTACTTCTTTTCAAGTGTTTTTAGAGAAGATTCCTTTTTCATTCCATGCATTCCAATACCTTCTGCCTCTAGTTCTACATTGCCATTTTCCCATTTCACATAGTGCACATGCTCCTTCATCAACTTTTGAAGAGGAGGAACAATCTATTTAGTCAATACATTATCTATCTAACACACTTTGGTTTTCTTCTTTTCAAATGTTTTTAGAGCAGATTCCTTTTCGATTACATACTTTCTACTACCTACTACTCGAGTTTCACATTGCCATTTTCCCATTATGCATACTATGTTGGAAGAATGAAGAAAAACATCTCATTATGCAGCTTTTATGTTTTCATTTATGTCACCATGTTATATGAGTTGTAATTGCATCACCATAAGTTCAAGCTTGATTTGGTATTCTGAATCGATATGCATAAACAATTATTATCCTCTAGTATTTTGGCCCGCAATCCTCTGCTAATGAATATCATAACTTGCAGTCTTGGGAAATGGTTTTTGGATGTTAGAGGCTTGTAAATTCATAATTTCATGTGCTCAAGTGCTCATATGGCAAGTTGGCATCACTCAGTTGTTTTTTGTTATTAGGTTTATCCCTAGCTAACCTAATCAATAGTTGATGTTATAATGAATTAATTTTGTGGTGTGAATGTATTTGTGGCCTATCTTAGGTTGATACTGACATATTGTAGCATACTACATGCTTGAATTATTTTTTGGAAAAATTTTGTACAATTTTGAAGCCGATAGTTAAAATTTTTGGTGAATAAGGGTTGAATCTAATTAGGCCGACCTAATTGTTGCTTGTGGATGAGTTAGATATATATATTGGATTTATTTTTTATATTAAAAAGTGATAGATAAGTATGTGAAGATGAATCAAGGTGGATAAATATCTACCGGTATGCGAGTTTATAAGAAGAAGTGTGTAAATTCAGTTTATTGAGCATTAAAGGAACTGAATTAGCACTTGTTAAGTGTAAATTTACTAGTTCATATTCTAGATGTAAGTCATTTCTACATTGTATCTTTGTAGGAAATGAGTCTCATTTTTGGATAGTGAGTCCTGGTAGTGAGCCACCCTTTATAATATCTTATAACATGTTATATTATATTGTGAGCTAATCCTCACCATGATTTTTCCCATTTTGGGTTTTCCATGTAAAAATCTTGGTGTTCATGTGTTGTGTGCTTTTATGTTTTCCTAATGCTCTTGCTCATTCTTACTATTATATTCATTGGAGTATTTGGATGGTGTATGTTCAATAAGTTTAAGAAGATATTGATTCACCTTGCCTCTCAATATCCTAGTTGTTCAAAAATTGGTATCAGAGCTTGGTTCCTCTGAAGAAGCCTAACAGCTTGAGGAAGATCTTGAAGATTGAACAAATGGATGATAAAGAAGAACTCTGGACAGCCCTTGAAGATCTTGACAAGGCTGAAAATGAAAAAAAAATTTTGAAAGAAGATCTTGATGGGACAAATGAATGCATCAAGAAATTGAAAGATCAATTGAAGAAATTCAAAGAAAGACAGAGAGAAGTAAGTGAGCAATTAAAACAAGCAAATGAAGAGATCACCAGATTGAAGGTGCAAGTGGAGGAAAAGAAGAGAATTGAAGATTTCCTAAATACTGTGGTGCAAAGAAGGACTGATGAATGCTCAAGGCTTGAACAAGAAGTGGTAAACTTGAGAGAATATTTGGAAAAAGCAAGAGTTTGTGAAGATAAGTTTAAAACAAGCTCCACCGAGCTCAATGAGTTGATTGTAGGACAAAAACCAGCTAAAGACAAAGGTGGTTTGGAACTAGAAGCAGGTGAAAGATAAAAGGCTATGCAAACCCTAAACATAGTGGACAATCAAAAGACTCAAGTTAAAGGAAAAAAAATATATCCAAGAAGCTTTGCTAGAAGACCGCCTATCTAACAACCAAATGCTCAAAGGTACCCATCTTTCAATGGTTTTTTTTTTTCATGCAATATATTTGGTCATAAGGAAATAGAGCATAGAAGTAGAATAAACCAATATGCTAGATCCTTCTTCGAGAAATTTTTTGAATGCAAGAAAGTTGGACATAGAGATAGTGAATGTAGAACTCGGATGATGAATTTGTTTAAAGGAGGTAGAATGAATCAATATTTTATTGGCTACTGCTATGTATGTAATAAGTTTGGACACAATGAAAATCAATGCACATCAAGGGTTAATGGAGGTCAAACAAATTAGAAAAATGTTGTTTTCTTCAATTGCAACAAGCTCAGACACATTTCAATAGTATGCAAAAGTAAAGGAGGAAAACAATCTGATCTGGTAAAGAAGAATGAACCAGTGAAGACAATTGACAAGAATGAGGCTAAGCAAGAAATGAACAAGATATGGAAGAAAAAAGAAGATCTAGTGACATCAAATGTGTTTGTGCCCTCATTTGGTGCAAACAATTCCTTTGGAAATTAGACCTAGCATGGTCTTACGGGGAGCATTAATAGAAAATTATTCAACCCCCTAGATATCTTGTCTATCAAACATTGGAACAAAGATATGTTGTAAAGAATGAATAAATAGAGCTTTTGCAAAAGGAACCAGAAGAAAATTTGTAGAAATGATCATTTGCGGAGAAAATTAGGATTTTTTAGTGTAATGAAGAAGGTTTTTATCATCTTTTTGAATTCTACCATATTTAATGTGAATTAGGGCAGCTCGTTGATCTATAAAGTGAATTTTTAAGATGTTTTGATCACTTGTGCAATTGAAGAAAGTGGAGACCGATTTGGAGCAATCTTGAGGAAATTTGAAACGTGAGTTGAGTAAACCCTAGTTCTGGTTCTCACAAAAGAAATAGGTATTTTACTCTTTTTTGTTGTGGGTTTGTGTGAATATTCTTTCTAAAATCATTAGAGTGAGCGATGTGTGAAAATATGGAAAACACCATGTTGTGCATGTTTTGCACACATTCCCCACCAAATGCAGTGACCCCCTTTTTTTTGCTTTCTTCCTTGCTCCTACTGACTTGGTCCCTACATTCTTGCTTCACTTTTTCTTTCATGTTTTGACTTTGGGGACAATTTTCCTATGGATTCAAGATGTTTATGTGATGCCTAAGTGATCTTCCAAGGTTTCATTGAGTTTTGGGAAGTTGTAGGAATTTCATTGTAGGTCATCACGCCTTTGTTGCCATCTGCAGGAATTTCTTTGTAGGTTCTCATCCCTTTGTTTCCATCCATGGGAATTTATTTGTGGTTCACCATCCCTCCATCATCGTCTGTGGAAATTTCTTTGTTGGTCACTATCCCTCCATCGTCGTCAATTGGAATTTCTTTGTGGGTCGTCGTGTGCAGTTTTTTGTGTGGATTGATTTTTTAGGGTGGCAGACCCTCCAACTTTCACTTTCCAATTTTTTCCATTTTTCAAAATGAGTAAAATCATAAGAAAATATTTCTTGGCACTCTTTCTACCCATTTTCCCATGTGCTAAAATTCAAAAATAAAAAATTTACTAATTGTTGTGAAGTTGCGGGAATTTCATTGTGGGTCGCAGTCACTCCATCGTCATCCATAGGAATTTTATTGTGGGTCACAGTCCCTTCATCTCTGTCTGTGGGAATTTATTTGTGGGTCATTGTCCCTCCATTGCCATTTGCAGGAATTTCTCTATGGGTTTTTGTCCCTTTGTCATTGTCCACAGGAATTTCTCTACAGGTTGTCGTCCCTCCATCACCATCTATGAGATTCTTTATGTGGGTTTTCATCCCTCTATCGCCATCTGTAGGTCTTCATCTACTCAATGCCATTTTTAAGGCAACGAACCCTCTAGCTACCATATTCCAAATTTCAGCATTTTTTTGAAAAGGGAAAAATCATTGAGGAATAGGTCTAGGTACCCTTCTAATGCATCTTCCATGTGCTTAATTTGGAAAAACTCAAAATTGCTAAGAGTTGTGGCTTTGCAGAACTCTGCTTGTGGGTCATCATCTCCTGAATGTTATCACTTAACAGTTGAGCTTTAACACCTTTCCACCACATGTCACCTGCATCCTTCAAACCTACAAATGTATCAAGCTTAACATGGTAACTTCAAGTGCCTTACAATAGATTTATGCACGTGCCAAAGTGCCTCACATGGAGTTTGATCTCCAAGTTCACCATATGAAACTTTTTGCTATGGTCGGCTACCTGCAGGTCTCCGGGCTCAATGCTATCCTCCTCCTAGCTGCTTCGAATGGCTTCCAACCTAGGGGAAACCCACACCCCTAAACCCGCATTCATGTTTATGGTCCAAATGACCTCCAAATGTGGAATGTTGATGAATATTATGATCTTTTGATGATGCATGAATGGATCTAACAATGATTTTGTATGATTTGACTAACATTTTCCTTGATTTACATATGAAAACACTTACTGCACCTTTTGTGTGCAGGATTCGTGGAACCATGCTAAACGCATATATTTTGATATGCTCAGAGGGTGATTGTGACCACCAAAGGATTTTCTTATCTAAATATTGATGTCAAGGGGAGTTCTACGTAATTGAATAATCCCGCTTAAGAATCTACGTCAAGAAATACAAAGTTGAGAAATGCTTTCAAACAAGGAGAAGGAAGGAGCTATTTTATCTTCCTCCAAACAACCATGATTATGAAGAGTTGTCCATCTAGATCAGGAGAAACATATCTACTTCTCAGAAACACCAATCTGCAAAAAGGGATGAACTTAATTGGTTGAAGCACACTACAGATGCACCAACAAGAAAGCAAACTTTGATAGTTTCAGCTATAGTAGGGATGGCAGCCACTACAAGACAAAACTACTATAGTGCCAGGGTCACTAGAAAAAAATATAGGATACAAGACAAAATAGAGAAGAAGACAAAATATCCTATTTTAAATTGAGAAATATTGGGGGTATGTGAAACCCTAGCTTGTGTTGAATATGAGCCACACATTGTAATTAAATCATAGCCATTCATTTGGGCTTTGGAAAACTATAAATAGGGGCTTGCTCCTCAGTTGTAAGGAGGTGGAAAATTGTTGTTTATTGCAGCAATAGAAGGAAGCATTACATTGTTTTATGGGTTTTTTCTTTGAACTTGTTCATTGTGCATGTATGATTCAACCTTCATGTTAGTTTTAGCTTGGTAGTTTCTTGAATGGATTTAATGGTGAATGTTGTTACAGTATTTGATGGACTTCTAGCCCATACTTTTGGAACTTGTTGATGAAAAAATGCTATGTTAAGTTAGCCTGGGCTTGTTTAACATTGTGGAAACTTAGTTAAATTGTATGTTCATGAAGTGAATGCACAATCTAAAAATATGTAGACCTTAGGAGATTGCATTGGTTTTGTGTAGTTATAGGTATCACTTGGTCAAATGAAACTCAGTTTATGGGAGTTCTATACTATAGAATCCTCCATTGTTACTGTTCATTCATGGATTAAATTTAGATTAGCTTCTCTCAACCCTTTCCTCTTTTTCTATTTCTTTTAGTCCTTTGTTAGAGTAGGATTCCAAGCATCATAACAATCCCAAATTTGATGAACATAGTTAGTTTCAACTTGTTTTGAGTGGAAAACCACTATTCATTCACTTCTAGCAATTTGAAACTCCATTTGTAGATCCAACTTCCCATGCTTTATAAACCATAAAGGCCACTCTATTATTACTAGTAAATCGCATCAACCAACTGAATTATTCCAAGCATTGTCATGACCTAACACTCAAGAAACCTTGGGGTGATTGTCTACAACTTAGTTGCATATTTTCACCTTTCAAGAGAGGCATTGCACTTGTGCATTACCTATGTTGAGAAGTGAAAAAACAACCATCAACACCCTGTAGTTGCAAACATGTCAAAAATACCTAGACCTTCCTACAAGAAGTATTCCATGAAGGTATTCAAAGATGATCCTCTGGGCGCTTTCTCATCAATTCCTCCCAATGCCATTCCCATTGAAGACACTAGAATGTACATTTGTGTTAAGACTAAGAAGTATAATCATAGAAAATTGATAGATATGTGACACAATGAGCTCACTAGGGATAATTTCTTGATAAAATCCGAGAATGAAAATATTGTTGCGAAGAAGTTGGATCGGTGGAATCAATTTCCCAACTTTAGTTCCACTCTTTATGACAAGTATGTTAAAACTGCTCTTAGCAGAATTCATGATAAGTTTTGGTAGATTGCTAGACCTCACCTAATAACCAAAGAGGTGATCAATGTTATTATCGGACTCTATGGTACCAGACCAGTACTAGTGTTGAAGTTAGTTGAAAATGAAGTGGTGATGGAACTCATTGAGGAACATTTGACAAAAGATCCCTTGCAACAAAACCTATTACCAATCCTACTATGAAGTATGTAGCCATAATGATCGGTCACAAGATCTACTTCACAAATAGGAAAAACTTTGTGTTTGCTATAGCTATATACACCGGATATGACATGGGAGAAAATGGTGAAAAATATGATATGTGTGAACTTCTTTGGCAAAAAATGTTTGAAAATATGAAGATGACAAGGGAAAAGAAATATGCATTTAAGTTTGGTTTCGTAATTGTTTTTCTATTGTTCTACATTCATAGACAACTTCCCAGAAGAGATGATGTGGTAATTTGGGATACATCAAGACCTATTTTACATCAAATTTTTTATTATATGCATAGCTTGGGTGACTTGAAGAATCAAGAGATTGTTCTAACAACATTCTTTGTTGTATTCAAAAGTAAAATGAATGAATGAGAAAGGATCCCAAGGAAAATTGTTGAAAAGTAAAAGGATGATATCATATTTCATGTCTCCTCAGATAAGTGCATGATTGAATTAGTTGAACCCTAGACTATTTGGATTGAACCATTGGGTTATGAAGTTATAGAGGATGAAGCAAAAGGCTATGTACAAGTTTTATTGAAAATCCCAAAAGATTCTAGTGAACCAAGAGTGGGCACATATGAAGAAAAATCTATGGAAGTTCACATGAAGCATAGGATTCTTGTGATAAGAAAGAATGTAGATCAAATGATTAGAAAGGTTGGATTCATTGATGAAAATATTGCATAGGGAAGAGCCAAGGGAGAGTAGATGACTAGAGAATTGTTAGGTCTGAGGAGATCTGGTAGAACAACTCCTTCACAACCAACCATAGCTCCTACATCAATGAAGGTAGAGCTCAGTGCTCCTAGTAAAGGCAAAGGATCAGATCCTTCCAGACCCTCTACAAGGTCTAGAAAAAGGAATGAGACTCCTCCAGTGGCACCATTCAAAAGAGGTAGAAAGGAAAATGAAACAATGGAAAATAACCTTAGTATCAACGAAGAGCAAGAAGAAGAGGAGGAAGACCCTGCACCCAAATTGATAAGGAAGAAGAACCTTGGGAACATTCCCTTTGATGAAAGTGCTACATAGGAAGCAAGTGTTGGCACCAAGAGATATCTATATGTGTCATCCTTTGAAGAAGATGAAGAACAAGGTTTTGGTATTCATGTGCACACCAAACCAGACTTGAAGAAGGAAAAAATGTCAAAAGAGGCATCTTTGGAATAGGAAGAACAAAAAGCCTCACCGGTAAGACCTATTTCCCCTCTCAAATTAGAGGCATTAGTAAATAGTATAGTACATTTTGAAGATATGTTGTAGCCTACAACAAAAAATTATACTCAAGTTAGTAGAGAGGATAGGAAAACATTGATTTTAGCTATTATAAAATATGTTATTACTTTGGAAGTTAGTTGGGACTATGTTAAGTCCAATGTACCTTAGAAATTTTGGGATGAACCGATGAAAAGAAGATCATAGGCTGTTGAGTTGGAAGAAAAAATAAGAATTGAGACATTTGAGAAAATTGGGTCCTCTTTGACCACAAATGATATAGAAACCTTGAAGAAGGTATGCTCAAAGATGTTTCAAAAGAAGAAAAGGGTAAATACTTTGATGACAAAAGATAAAAGGAAAATAAAGAAAATAATGAAAGAAACTATAGAAGTTATCAAGGGTATGGCTAAGAAATATGGTATGTTTGGTGCAGTCCCATCCAGTTCTACACCAAAATCAGAAGAAGAGGATTCTACAGAGGTAAAGGAAGACATTCTTTTGGAAATAGGTGATACAGATATCTTTCTGAAAACAAGTGTTACAAATGATGTTGAAGCATAGAAGCTTGATGTTGTCCCTCCAGGACAAGTTGAAGGAGAAAAAGTTAAAGATGAAGGTGAAAGGAATGAAGAAGACAGAGGCAAAGAAGAAAAAGTACAAGAAGAAGAAAGATTAGAGGAAGAAGAAAGAGATGGGGAAACTACCAACAATAATGAAGAAGAAAAAATGTAGGTTATGGAATCACAAAGGTCCTCCATAGAATCCTCCTCCAACAATGGTGTATTAAAAGGCTTGTTATCTAAGCAAATAAGGTTCCAGCTAGAAATTCCTCTAGAACTTCTACAACTCCCCATGGTTCAAGGCAGTGTGGATTTGGACAAGATATCTCCCATTCACAAATTGGTGTTAAGGGATGCATTGCATTCATTCGAAAGAAAAGAAAATTTGGAAACACACCAAAAGGGGACAAAGCTTATTGATGATGCCCTCAAAAATTTTCAAGAGGCCACCCTGGTACACTAATTGATACATCTCTCACTCTAGTAGAAAATCTAAAACTTCTATTGGACTCCTTCAAGGAGTGTGCCTCCAGACTTCGTGAGAAGACTAGGCAAGAAATTAAGGAGAAAATGGCAAAGAAAAGGATTTTGGAACTTCATGATAAGTGTTCCCTAGCACACACCAATGTGGAAAAGATCCTAGAAGTTGTGCAAGCTTTTGATTCCAAAGAAAATATTGTATTTTCTTACTGTATAAAGTGGCCGGATGCTGCACAGAGTATCAAAGATCTCATGGAATCCATTGAGTCCTAGTTGACAACTATTTCTAGTACATGTATAGTGCATCTAATGACAGAGACATGTCAACTTAGAATGCCATCACTGCTCATAGAGATATATTTTTATTTTATAGAAGTAGAAAGAAGACATCATTAGAAGATTTAGTTAGCTAGGTGACCTTGTGAGAATGGAATACACTCTGGTGGCCAATGCTTTGGAAAAAAAAAACTAGAAAAGATCAATCTAACTCCATGCACTCCAGATGATGCAGAAGAAATCCCAATGGAATTAGAATCTCTGAATAGAATGTTGGTATCTGCTAAGAAGAGTTGGGATAATGGCAAGTCAACATGGAAAGGTATTCTCAAGGAACTTCAAGGCTCACCTTCCTCTAGGTAATGCTTTTTCAATTTATACTCCTAAGGGGAGTTATATTTTTATATACATACACTATTCCAAACCACCCTTGTATATATATTCATATTTTTGGACTATCCCTTTTGTCCTTGATGTCAAATGGGGAGAGAATGTCATGAAGAGAAAAGGGGAGAATGTGTTGCACATAGAAGGTTTGTAGATTCTTTTAGCACATGTTTCCATCAATGACAAAGGGGGAGATTTCTAGAAGAATGAAGAAGAACATCTCATTATGCATCTTTTATGTTGTTATTGATGTCACCATGTTATATGAGTTATAATTGCATCACCATAAGTTCAAGCTTGATCCAGTATTCTGAACTAGTATGTAGAAATAGTTATATCCTCTACTATTTTGGTCTGCAATCCTCCACTAATGAATATCATAACTTGCAGTTTTGGGAAATGGTTTTTGGATGTTAGAAGCTTGTAAATTCAGAATTTCATGTTCTCAAGTGATCGTATGGTGATTTGGCATCACTTAGTTGATTTATTTTGTTATTAGGTCTATCCCTGGATGACCTCATCAATATTTGATGTTATAATGAATTAATTTTGTGTTGCAAATGTATTTGTGACCTATCTTAGGTCCATGTTGACATATTTTAGTATACTACATGCTTGAATTGTTTTTTGGAAAATTTTTGTACAAGCTTCAAGTCAAAAGTTAATCTTTTTGGTGAATATGGGTTGCATCTAATTAGGTTGACCTAATTGATGTTTGAGGATGAGTTAGATATATATATTGGAATTTTTTTTTTTTAGATTAAAAAGTGATAGATAAGTATGCAAAGATGAATCAAGGTGAATACATACCTGCTAGTATGCGAGTTTATCAGAAGAATTGTGTAAAGTCAATTTACTAAGCATCAAAGGAACTGAATCAACACTTGTTAGGTGTAACTTTATCAATTCATATTCTGTTTGTAAGCCATTGCTACATTGTATCTTTGTAGGTAGTGAGCCTCCCATTTTTGGATAGTGAGTCCTGGTAGTGAGCCACCCTTTGTAATATCTTATAACTAGTTATATTATATTGTGAGCTAATCCTCACCATGGTTTTTCCCATTTTGGGTTTTCCACATAAAAATCATGGTGTTCATGTGTTGTGTGCTTTTATGTTCTACTAATTCTCTTTCTCATTCTTACTATTATATGCATTGGAGTATTTGGATGGTGTATGTTCAATAATTTGAAGAAGATACTAATTCATCCCCCTCTCAGTATCTTGAGTGTTCAACATATTGCACATGCACCTTCCTCAACTTCTCAACAGTTGGGAGAATCTCTTCACTCAATACATTATCTTTTATCTATCTCATTCAATGTGGTCTAAATAAATTTTGAAGGTGATCTTTATTATATTCTTACTGTGTACTAAACAAATATTTTTCATTACGTTCATACAGTCTATATATAATTACGTGTTGGAAAACACTCGATGTCTAATCAAATTGAGGTGAGGGGTGACAAATCAATTGGATTGTTGTTGCATTATTTAGAAAAGGTTTTGATTACATTCATACTATTTTCTAAAATTCCAAGTTGGAAATAATGGGTGTTATATAACTTGCAACCCACATATCATTCTAAAACCCTTTACAAGTAGCAACCAAATTTCTTAGTCATACCTCACCTCAATTTGGTGTATTCTTTTTGTATTTCCCATCTGCAACTCCTCCCCATGATCATGCAAGCCATGCGGGCCAGTTTTATTGGTGGGAAGGAGGTGGTAAAACTTACTTGATGATGCCATTATCTCCTTATTATCGTTTCCCTAATGTTTGCTCCCCTCCACCGGTTTCGTTAGTTTTATCCCCCATTTGGAAAGCCCCGCACTATGTCATCTCATAATGTTATGTATGTTTCTATGTATGCTTTTATGTATGCTTTTATGCATTTTTGTATGTACATAGGTGTGTTTTATTGGGAGATTAGTTGTTTCCCATTACATTCTTATTGTGTACTAAACAAAAATTTTTCATTACATTCTTACTGTCTATATAACTACATGTTGGAAAACACTAGGGGTCTAATAAAATCAAGTTGAGGGGTGACAAACTAATTGGGTTGTTACTACATTGATCATAAAAGGTTTTGATTACATTCATACTATTTTCTAAAATTCCACGTTGGAAATCATTGGGTGCTATAAAACATGCAACCCACATATTGTTTTAAAACCTTTTACAAGTAGCAAACCAATTGCTTAGTCAACCCTCATCTCAATTTGGTATGTTTTTCTTATTTCCCACTTGTAACTCCTCCTTGTGCTCTTCACCCTTTACGTTTGAGAATGGAGTATGAAATATAGAGTGTTTTCCAACCTATAATTATTTTGTGCATTTTCATATTTAACCAATGTGATCACTTGCTATTTTTTGGACAATCAAAGATTACCTTCTACTTTTTGGTCAATCAAGGTGATCACCAAGGTTTTCATTGAATTCTTCATCTTTATTCTTGCATAATTGATGTACATTGTGATTTACAACCAATGTGTCTCGCAATAATCTATGTTTTTTTAGTTGTTTGTACAAGTAATGATATAAACAAAAGTTTGAAAGTGGTACATGGTATCTTTCTTGTATGTCTTTTCTGCCCTTATTGATTATGCAAGTTATGGCCTCTCTCATATGCCAAGAGAGTTTAGTTTTACATATATCCAAATGAATGTTTAGTACTTCACAATTCCAATAGAATGGAAAAATTGTAGATATAATTGCTGATATATATTACTAGTGTTAGTGATAGGTTAAATTAGAAATTAAATTCCCATTGTATAGTTTAATATGTTTGTTTATTTTCTATGCAAGCTAGCATGTTGCAATTATCACAACATATAATCAAATATTAGTGAAGTTTGGAATAAAGTGAATTCTTTGTAGCACCAAATGTCTTTAATTCTCTAGCTTAACCTATTTCTAACACTTGTCTTTCTTCCCCGTGGTTGATATAGGCAAGGAAACAAATTTGAACAAAACAAGGGCAGGTGGATTAAGGTTGCTTTAGGAGACATGAAGCTTCTATGCTAAATATAGGTGATTCTAGTTGTCATAACTTGAATTACAAGTGTACTAGATAGTTAAATTTCTAAAATTTATTTTGCATTTAAAAGTTCTGATTTTTATATAGATGAGATGCTTAGTGTGGGGAATGCAAATAATTTGGAGTTTAATTTAAATAAAAAGAATGTTACATTATTGTGTATGTATTATATCCCAAAATTTTACATGAATCATGTTTCCTTCTTGAAGTGTGAGTGTTCCATGGGAAATGCTTAAAGCATCAGTGAAGGGTGATACTACATCCTTTTAATTATCTTTCTCATAATTAAATTGTGCTAATTTTAGGATGATTTCTCCAACACTACATTGGTATGATTTATCACCCAAAATAGAATAGGAACATTTGGATCCTTGGTAATTAGATTAGATATATTTGCAAAAGAACATAATATTTATCATTTTACAATAGATTATTTCTCCATTTAAATCATGTACCTTCGTTCAGTTGTGAAGCATTGTTGCATAGTTGGGTTTCATAAGGTTGTGATTATGAAACATTGTTATTATAATTTTTTTTACTTAGTATAATATACCATACAAACTGCAAAGGTGAGGCCATAATAACACAAAAATGGCCATTAGGCTTCCCAAATTTTGTACTGGAATTGTTGTTTTGTAAACATAATGTGTTTTGCAATGTAGAAGCCTCTTTACAAATATGAGTTTTCCTTGTTGCCCATTTTGGAGCTTTAGAAACACAATGTGTTTTCAATTATCGAGACCTTATGCTAAAAAAATGTACCTATGTACATAAAAAATTCATAAAACCATACATAGAAACATACATAGCATGATGAGACAACATAGTGTGGGCTCCAAAATGAGGGATAAAAGTGAGAGGAACAAACATTATGGAAATGGTAGCAAAGAGGAGATAATGGTGCCCTTAGGCCATTTTCCCCTCCTTTAGTAATAAAAAATGGGCCATGTGGCTTGCACAAGAAGTTATCATTTTCAAAGCTTTTTTTGGCATGGGAATTGGAGGTGAATTTATGTGTGTTTTTTCAATTTGGAGAAAGAAGGGGAAAAAACTTTGTGTTTCATGTTTGCACATTGAAAGTTGAAGGTTGGAGTGCATGTGGAGGAGTTGTAGGAGAAAAATGACCAAATCGAGGTGAGGGGTACTAACCAATTGGGTTGTAGAGGGTTTTACAACACTATTTGGGTTGCTTGTTTCTTAACACCTAGGGTTTTCCAACATGAATTTTTATAAAACACTATGAAGTACACTATGTATTGATGGTTAATAGAGTCCCCTTTAATGAAAAATGTGTTATTTGATAAAATAGAACCCCATCTATATATTTGTATATTTGCATTTCAAGACAAATCTTGGGTATAAAGAAAGGCAGGATTCAAAATACATTGTGTTTCCCAACTTACACTACACAATGTTCACCACTATCAACAAGTTTATTCATTATTGCTAATAATGGAAGAAATTGGTGTTCAAGTGCTATTTGTAATCACACCTACATATAATCTTAAAAACCAAAGGGCTTGGGTATGTTGTGATGTGGAGGTTGACAAATGCAGTGTGTTATGAAGCATGCAATTTTTTATATCACATAGGTTGTGTAGGTTTAACTATCTACCCCGAAGCTTGGTTCACGCCATTAAGTGTTTTTGACAAACAACATGTTTTCAAACACTGTATCTATGTGAGGACATTCAAAGCTGAACATGTAACAACTAAATAGGTTAGTCACACATGAGCTCAATTTGGATAGTTTTCCTCATTTGTGATACTTCTAGAATGAACATTAAAATTGCAAAATTATAAAACCCTTAATAGAAAATCACATAATGAACTCTACATATCAAATGAAAACCCCTTTTTGCAAGGAAAACCATTGGAAACCCATCAATGAATACTATTTTTTTGTTCAATTCTTGAAAGTCCCTACGTAGAATGGAAAAATGTCTTATATTTCTAGAAGATATACATACCTCCTAGCTAGTTGCCCGCATGCCAAACGTGTTATGGTAGGGAGAGTGGTCGATCTGCCTCAACCTCTGAATGCCTACAACTCCCTTTTGTGCTCTCTGACAACTCGCAAAATGGTGAATGTCAAAAATGGTGACATGTTGGGCTTTCCATCCTTTCCAAATTATGATTTTTAAAACATGATGATGGTTATGATGCATCTAACATGCATTTTTGTAGGGAGAATAACCTCATCCAATGGGAAGATGCTAATATCCCTACAAAATATAGTGAAATCAAGCTATTATCCTAGAGAAAGCCTATGTCTTGGACATGATAGCATAATCACACATGTCTTATCACTAAAAAATGGAAATATGTTATCATGTGTAAGCCATGTGGCTTTGTAGGGAGATCAACTTCTACAATTGGACATGGATATTACCCCTATGAGAATGCATGCCAGAGGCATCATAACATATAAAAATCCATTAAAACATACAAAAATACAAGCACCACATGATGGGATAACATGGTGCGGGGCCTCCCAATATGAGGGATACAAGTGAAAAATTTGGAAGATGGGAGGAAACATTATGGCAATGAAAGCGAGGAGATAATGGTGGCATCAAATCAGTTTTCCTTTCTTCTATTGGTTTTAACGTTGTGGTAGGATTTCAACAACAAAACTCACCATCCCATAGGCTTCAGTGAGAATCTATCCGTTTAATTGAATTATGTGCACCCGTAAGCATTGGAGTTAGACTAATGTGAGTAATACTTGAGTTCTAAATTTTAATAACTATTATTTTTTGAGAAGATTTGTTCAAATATGATATTGCACAAAATAATTGGAGGTTAAAAAACACTCTTTATTCTGAGTTCTTTCATTTTGCACATTGAAAGTTGAATATTTGAGAGAATGGGGTGGAGTTGCAAGTGGGGGATATATAAAACTATCCAAATTCATCTGAGGGGTGAGTAGAAAATTGGGTTATTACTTATCAAGGGTTTTAAAACAATATTTGGGTTGTAGGTTTCATCATGCCCAGTGTTTTCCAACCTCTAATTACACATGGTTGGCCTTGTCATTGCATGAAAATTTTGACCTATCAATTCCTAATACAAGCATCAGATAAGACCTCTATAAAAAAATGACAACTTGGCATCTTTGGAGAAAATTTAAAATATTTGCAAAACAAGTTATTCTCTCCAGCACAAATCACCACCTCTTCCATAATTTGATCCACTAATCTCCATGAAATTGAAAGATGTCATCAATGCATGATGGAGAGAAGAGCATGTTTTTCAAATGAGAAAGGTACGCTTCAAAATTTCCCAGTTGTCATGAAATGTTATCATGTTTTTATAAATGTTGTTATTGCAAGATGGTGTGTCCCTTGATCTTCCTTGTGCAACATGGAACTTCAGTTTGTGACATGCTTAACCAACTCCTATGGATCTCTATATAAATTTTTTGGTTTTATTGGGAATTAACAAGTCAATCTTTTGGTACAATGACAACCACCAATGTAACAATCTGTATCAAATTGGTGCAGGAGCACCTTGCTCTTTAAATACCTTTAATAGGCAAAATTTCAATTTTTTGAATTCTTCAAAATAAAAGCATGTAAATATTTGTAAGAGGTCTTGAATTAGTCATATTTAATGTATTGTCATTCTAGGAGGTCAAAAAGATAGAAGAAGCAGATTTTGAAAAAATGTAAAAGTTACCAATTTGTAAAATGCAACAAAAAGCAAAAAAATAATAGAAGTTGAAGAGTCTTTTTGGGAAATTTGAAGAGATAGATCAATAGAAGTAGTTGAAGAATCAGTAAATGGTTGGGAATCATCATATAAAGCATTGTGGTGGTAAGCAAGAAAAGAATCTTGTAATTTTGGAATAAAACTCACTATTCTGCAATTTTTTATACTTTTCTTTCTTATTTTTAAACTTGTATGCCCTGCACAACAATACAAGGCCTTGATTTTTCATTATCTCATATAGGATAGTATTTTTGAATTTACTTAAAATCAATTTGAAGGGCTAGCATCATATTTTAAGTTTGTTTGGAGACCAAATAAAGAAATTTGTTAGAAACCCTCAACAAGAGTTTGAGAGTCTTTTAAGGATCTAACCTACCATTCCAAAAATGTAGGTGTAATAGATCAGTGGAATGGGGTATTAGGAAGTTTTTTTAGATTTATTTTGTTGTGTATGTAAGTGTGTTGTTGTAGGAAGTGGAAAATATAAAGCCAAGATTGTTGCCCTCACTGAAATACTATGTTTTTCAAGTAAAAATGGTGCCTACAAGTGATGAAATGAAGAAAATAAATTGGGAAAGGTTGGTGAACAGTGTAATTTACATGTGCAAACCTGTTCAAATGTTTTTGAAGTAGTTTTTAAGTGGCAGGAGGTTTGGAATATGATTTTCTAATAAACCCCCATTTGTTGAGTTTGTTTTGTGCTAGAAACAAGGGTTTGTGTTTGTAACCTCAAGAAAGGATTAAGGAGTTAAAATCTTGTGGATTTTGATGTTCTTACACTTTATTTAAGAATTTTTATGGTTATTTAATTATTTGGAGTTGATTATATGGCACTTGCTTTGTTAAGTAGGCCTATTTGAAGCCTAAATGAAATGGGATAGTCAATTTTTTATCGATTCTTTTCAAAACACTAGAACCTACTATTGAATTATGTTTAATAAGGCTGAAATGGGTTCCCAAAAATGTATTTATTATGTATATATTCAACGTGGTTTGCAAGATACACCCAATTTAGTGTTTTGGAACTTACAAACAAAGTTGGTCTTCTAGTGCAAGCAATTAAGAAATTTGAAAAAAAAAAAGTGAAAAGGTTGATTTTTTATGTTTGAAAAATATTTAAAGGATGTTGGAAAATATGTCTCAAGGCTTGGTAGAAGTTAGAAAGGTTAACTTGTTAATTTTGTGGATTTAAGCAAAACTAACCCATAGGCAAGGTGGTGCATTGACTGCATAGAGAGTGAAGATCTGGTAAACAGTGATTTGTGTGATGGAATATGATTTGATTCTACCTTAATAATGTTGTTTGAGATGTCTCATGGTTTGGAAAAGATTAAAAGGAAGATTTGTAGTTTTTTGATGTTTTGATGCTTCTTAGCATGATGGAATCAAGGTATCTCGATGAGGAATTTGATTATGTGATTAGTTTGGGGACTAATAATATTATTTTTCTTTTGGTACTGTCAAAACAAGAAGTTCTAAGTTGTGTTAAGGTTTGATAGAGAAATGAGTATAGAATGGATGATATGTAGCCCTTACCATGTTAAAGCAAAGGATAACTTGTTGAATAGTGAAGAGATGATTGGTTCAGTGATTTATTATAAGGTTATTGGTCTAGTTTAGTCTATTTGATGTTGGTTAAGGTGAATTTGGATCTGATAAAGGTTTGTGGTATTGATTTGGTGATTGTAATGGTTGATATCCTAGAGAATGACAAGTGAAATTGGTGAATTTTGTAGTAATTTTTTTATGGATTTTGGTGAAAGAATAAAGAATTCTTGGTGATTTGTGTATTGATCTTCTCAGTAATATTTTGGATCTTGAGTAACCTTGATGAATAGATGTTGTTGATAGATTCTCTTGCATCATAGATACGAGGTCATAAGTTTGAACATCTCACTTGCACTTGGGGGGGATCATTGCAAGATGGTGTGTCCCTTGGTCTTCCTTATGCATCACAGTGCTTGGGTTAGTGACATGGCTTAATCACCTCCTATGGGGCTTGTATAAATCTAGCAGTTGTATCAGACATTAACATGTTAATCTTTTGGTGCAATGACAACCACCAATGTAACAGTTACTTTTAGAGGTTAGAGGAGAAAATAGGGTACATATTTGATGTGGTTTTTCTATGAGCTTTCTAGTGGTATCATCTATAGATCTTGATGTCAAAACAAAACAAAAAGGACCACATATTGGCAGGGTGGAAAATGTAGTGGGTTTTTTTTCTTTTTTTTTCTTGTTCTAATTTTTCTTCATATGGTGAAGATGTGAAAGCTAATAATTTCTTTGATTTAGCTATACAGGATGTCATGTAATACATAAGCATGGGTCTCTAGTTGGTTGAACAACTACCAACTATATATTCCATGTAATGTCCTTACTTGGATAGAGGAATTGAGTCTCCTAAAGAGTTGTGGGAAAAGATATTAAAGAGAATTGATAGAATACAGTCAAAGTATAGTGATGTCAAATAACATAATTATGCTCATTTTTTTGACTATTTCTTTGGCATATGGGAAAAAATGAGCATGGGCGTTCAATATCACAATCTACAAATAGAGATTGTAAATTTTTGTGACTAGACAATTCATTTTTACTGAGAGATGTGAGACCTTTTCCTAGCTAGATACATCAAGAAGGTATCCATTAAACCAATAGTAATAATCTAGAATCACAATCTTCCCAAGGAGTTGATCATGAAATTTATGAGATTCCTTAAGAGGGAATCTAGAATTAGTCATCACATGGGTCCTATTGAGGAATGGTTGCTTGTTGTGTTGAAATTCAACTACACTATTAGGTTTGATGATGAGTCTTATTATAATTGGTATTAGAGTTAGGTCATGGGTTCGAATCATTTGGTCATGCTGGGGGGGAATTTTTGGAAGTTTGGTGCTTCCACACTTCAGTCAATGTTGACTTTGTGATTCGTGATATGGTTTAACCGCCTTCCAAGCATCTTATTTGACACTTATATTGAGAATAGAAAGGTCGATGTTTTCATGCAATAGCAAGGCCAACCTACATAGACAATATGAATGTAATGACAACATTTTGGTTACTTACACAATAAGAACCCAATTGGTTGGTAACACCTCATTTGAATTTGGATACTTTTATGTATCCTCCACCTACATTTATATTGATAGTATGAATGTCTTGGAAGCCTCTTGTTTTGTAGTCAGTAATAATGTAATGAAGTTCACCTTCAAAATATATAATAACTCTTAGTTATAGTATAAATTGTATTTGAATTTTTGTGTATGATTGAAACAAATAAATGCACAAAATAATGGTAGATTAGAAAACAAAATATGGGTTGCAGTTGTTTCATTTTCATGTTTAAATCTAAATGGTTGAGAACACAGGGAGAAGTTGTAGGTGGGTGATACATAAAACTAACCAAATTGACCTAACGGGTGATTAACCTATTGGGTTGTTATGTGTAGAGGGTTTTATAACACTATGTGGGTTGTAGGTTTCTTAATGCTCAATTTTTTCCAATATCATTACATTATTGTTATCTATATAGTAAAAGGTTCTCAAGATAATCACAAAACATACCAAATTGAGACGAGGGGTGAGTAACCAATTGGGTTGTTACTTTTAAATCGTTTTAGAATAGTATGTGGGTTGCAAGATTTACAACACCCAGTGTTTTCCAACTTGACATTTCACATAATAGTTTAAAGTTCTTGAAAAGATTTTGTTATTTAGATAGTACAAATGTAATGAAAGGAATCTTCAAAATTTACAACTATTAGTTATGGTAAAAATTACAATTTAGTATCTTCATGTGATTGAAAAATAAATGAACAAAATAATTGCAGTTTGGAAAACATAGTGGGTTGTGAGTTATTTCATTTTGGAGGTGGGGGATACATAATTGAAACCAAATCAAGTTGAGGGGTGAATAACCAACTGGGTTGTTACATGTATAGGGTTTATTAACACTATATGGGTTGTAGGTTTCATAACACCATATCTTTTTCAACTTGCAATTTTGCTTATAGTATGAATGTATTAAAAACACTTTTTTATTTAGATAGAAAGAATGTAATGAAAGGCACCTTAAAAATTTATCACATCTTAGGTAGACTAAAAATTTCATTTCAAATTCCTCTTATGATTGAAAAAAGATATGCTTGCTTACAACAAACGGTGTAATAAATTTTGGAACTTTAACTGTCTATAACACTTGCAACTTTTTACATTTTATAGCCAACCAGGGATGCATGATTTAAAAGGGAAACCGCTTTGTAAAGTGATGAATTTTGTTAAGGTGATCAGCACACCTAAAAGGGTGTGTATTGGTGTATCTTCTTCAAGATAGTCACATTCAACAAATGTGCAAGTAAGATCCAGTAATTACAAGATGCAATTAAGTGTATAATTTTAATCTCTCATAAGTATTTACGATGTTTACTAGAAAGTGGGAATGTTTTAATCAAGAGGTAGCAATCGTTGTATACTTAACATCCCCTCATTTTAGGAAAGCGTTGAACACTAAGGTAGTGATGTGTTTGTTAATTGATTGTGAACTTCCAATTACCCTTTACTTCCAATGCATCAATCAAAATACTTTACAATTTTAGTTAGAAAATTTCATGTCTATTATGAATATGTTGATTTTGAACAGTATATTGTTCCTTTGATTCAGGACTATAATCAAAGAGACAATCATGATCCTGCCATATTAAATAAAAAAGAGGAAGAGTTTGCAAAGGGCGACAAGGTGTGAATGAAGCACAGGGTGATGTGGAGGACAGGAAGGTAGATTTAATAACTCAATTATTGTATCATTTGGTTGTGTTTATATGTTGTGCATTCAAATTATTTTAATATCAAATGTATTAAGCTATTTTATTCTTTGAATTTTTTGTGTGGGCTACTGCTAAATACATAAGAGAAGTGGAGAATATGAGAGGCGTATATTACTATATTTTAGAACAATGTACAATAAAATTTCATGATTGGAAATTTTCCAACATGCATAAGATTCAAGATCACCACCATCCTATTCTCATATCACAAAAGTGTGGCCAAAGTGCATCAAGGGGGGGGGAACCAAAAGGACCCCCTTCTCCCCCTATGAAATTGAAAAAGTATCTTCAAAATAAGGTTGATAATATGGAGTACCAACTAAAGCTATGAGAATATCTAGCAAAAGCATTTATTGAAATATTTTGTAATAATTATGGTAAGAAAACATTTTGTCTACTTCCCAAGGAAGGAAAGGATGAGGTGAATGAGAAAATGGTGTAATACAAGAGTGACGAGAACAAGGAGAAAAGAAGGATAAATATTGTTGATGTAAGAGAAAAAGAGAAAGGACGAAATGGAAATGTGGAATTAAACTATTAAATTTGTATTTTGGTTGGTTCTTTTTTTTTATGCATACAAGGTGCACTTAATGTTAGCTTACATGACATGATAGGGTGATGGTCAACAAGCAATTCCTACCACCTAGTAGAGTATTATTCACTGGGTAGAGGAAGCTGTGCCTATGAAATCCCAAGATGATGTTGTTCCTCCCAACCCAACATCTAACATTCAGAAGGAGTGTACACAGTCTAAAGTTTCAAGGAACCCTCACATGAAGAAATGAGAACAAATGGTGATTTCAAAATATTTTGTTTAATGTTTTTTTTTAATTTTTTCAATGAATTGGTTGTATGCATCTAAATTTGATGTGACATTTCAATTCCTACTATTACAAGGCAAGGATGAACAAAAAAGTGTTGGCCTCGAGTAGGGTGCTATTGATTTGGAAGATGAAGTAGTGCCCATGAAAGCACAAGATGAGTTTGTTCCTCCCAACCCATTATATAACAATGAGAAGGAGTGTACATGGTCTAAATTTTCAAGGCCCCCTCACATGAAGAGAAAAGAGAAAATGGTGTTTTTGAAATCTTCTATTTAATATTTGTTTTTATTATTTCAATGGATTGGTTGCATGCATCTAAATTTTATGTGGCATTTCAATTCATGCTATAACAGGGCAAGGATGAACAACAAAGTACTGGCCTTGAGTAGGGTACTATTGATTTGGAAGATGAAGCAGTGACCATGAAAGCACAAGATGATGTTGTTCCTCCCAACCCATTTTCTAACATTGAAAAGAAGGAGCATACATAGTCTAAACTTATAAGGCACCCTCACATGAAGAAACAAGAACAAACAAGGAATTTGAAATCTTCTATTTAATATTTGTTTTGATTATTTCAATGAATTAGTTGCATGTATTTGAATCTAATGTGGCATTTCAATTCCTGCTATTACAAGGCAAGGATGAACAATGAAAAGTTGGCCTCAAGTAACATATTTTTGATTTGGAAGATGAAGTAGTGCCCATGAAAGTACAAGATGATGTTGTTCCTCCCAACCTTCCATCTAACATTAAGAAGGAGCATACATAGTCAAAAGTTTCAATGTGCCTTGACATGGAGAAACTAGAAGAAATGGTGAATTCAAAATATTCTATTTAATGTTTTTCTTATTATTTCAATGAATTGGTTGCATGCATTTGAATTTGATGTGGCATTTTAATTCCTGCTATTAAAGGGAAAGGATGAATAACATAGTGTTGGCCTTGACCTTATTGGCGATGTGGTTGCAATGGAAATGGGAAACACTAATAAGGATGGACATGTGGATGGGGAGAGCACTATCCTACAAGTGGGATAGGGTAATAAAGATGGAAATGGGGATGGGGATAGCACCAACCTACAAGTGGGATAGAGTAATAAAGATGTACATGGGGATGGGGAGAGCACTATCCTACAAGTGGGATAGGGTAATAAATATGGACATGGCGACAAGGAGAGTGATGGCCTACAAGGGGAAATGGCAATAAAGATGAACATGGGGATGGGGAGAATAGTGGAATGCCATCTATATTGATAATAGACACAACAAACTTCCATGCTTTTGTTCTATTTTCTTTATGAATCATTTAATATGTCTTCAATTATAGTTCACATCAATGACATTTCCATTGTAGAAAAATCATGTTAATGAACAAATGATAGAGTTCAAGGGCATTACTTTTAAGATCGATGATGGTGTTGATCTTTAGAGGTGGCATAAACTAGTTGGTAAAGGCATTGTAAGTGTTGTTAGTAGACATGCTCTTACCCATGGCCTTCCCCACCCAAAACATTGTGCGAGAGTCGACATTGTTAAAACAATTATTGGTGACTGTGAAGTGGCTTTTGGATGTCGTAGTGTAGAGAATATCAAAGAGTGTGTGGGAAACTTCATGATATGGAAGCTCTTTGAGTTGCAACATTTTCTTATAGAGGTACATATAAATGATATCTTTTTGTATATATCATACTACCTTATATTTGTTTTCATCCATACATTAATTTTTCAAATTGTTTCTTATAGGATGAAGGTGTTCAAAGTGTGAAGGAAAAAGTACAGCCTCTCCAAAAATATATTGTTGCGTGTTCATCATCTATGAGGGTTCGTGGAATTGGAATCACCCTCTTGAGATACACAACCCAAAGAAACGTGTCATAAATTATGAAGACATGACCTCAATTACAAAGAATACGCAACATAGGATATGATGAGATAGTCTCACAATACTCATTATGCATTATAGGTTTCATTATTTCATTATTGAACAATTATGGTGTAGACATATAATATTTTCATATATTTGAACACTATGTTGTTATACATTTCATATCAAAATTTTCATGGCCCTATATAATTACATTATCAACAATGTGAAATAATGGTAGGAAATTCCACCTAAAGTGTTATTGTTTATGGTAGCTTGCTTATATATGAAAGAGATAAGTTGACATGTAAATCATTCGACCTTGTTGGAACACAATGATCTACTAAGAGGGGGGTGAATCAGTAGATACCAAAAATTTGGCTCTCAAGAACCTTTATGCAAACTACTTCCTTAACTCCAAATACCTTGTGTAGATTTCTTACTCAACTCTTACTGTGTAGATTGAAAACTAAAGATGCAAAGATAAACATGCAAATAGGAAATCAACACACACATTCCCACAACACCAGATATACATGGAAAACCCAAGATGGAAAAACCACGATGAGAAATGTTGCTTGAGTCTACTTCTCAAATCCAGCCTCACAATCCAAATCTCTATTACAATGTTTGGGGCTATAGCCCAAGGAAGCTTCAAATCCCTAATTTAGAAGCTACAACTTCAACGATGCACCAACACCCTGGTTTAGGAGCTACAAATATAAGGAGAATGCAATCCCCTAAATTGAGCTACAACTCAGTATAATGAGGCTAAAACCTCTTACAACATTGCAGGATCATATATGCATAGATTGGTTATGCATAACCTATAATGCATCAATACATTCACTACATTGTTGCACTTTCTACAACTTACACTTTGCTAATGAACTTGCACTCTCAGCAATGCATCCCATCTGCTCTGCACTCTCTCTTTTCCTCTACACTTAGAACATTTTTGTTCTATCTTCCTACACTATACACTCTCTTCTTACTCTACCTTTGTTGCACACTCAACAATACATACTTATATTCAACATCCTGTGCATTGGTTGACTTCACACACACATAGTAGATACAACGCACAAACAATATTAGATTTTCTTCTTTCATTTTTTACCTGTTGTCTCTACCTCGAGATTCTCTATATCATCTAGATCATCTCTAGGTTATTGTTAGGGTTTTCTTCACATGCTAACTTCACTAGCAAGCTTCCTCTACCTCGAGCCACACACACCATTTTCCAACTCATCATAAATAAATCTAATAACATTTACTAGATATGGCCATATCTTAAATTGAGCCACATAACATTTAATTATGTTATAAATAATTTTCCCAAATCATCTCTCTATCAAACCCTAGAAAATGGTATGCATTCAATGCATTCTGTTGTCCATTCAATTTGATTCGATCTTCAAATATTTTGAAAACTATGTCGCTGCTTAACAAACCAAATCTTCATTGACATTGGTCACATGTGTAGTTGGATCAATTCATTATTTCTCATGTCAGTTACCAGTCATAACCCCTATTCACATGGACTAGACCATTGTAGATCTTCAATATTGAATATTATATGTTGATCTTCTCTCTCACACCAAGATCCTACAATCCTTTGTTCATCTCGACACCTTTAAATCACCACCATTTGATTAGCTTCAATTAGACTATTGCCATTGATCCTCATCTCATTCCAATCGCTTATCACCACCCGATCCTGGTCATTTGATCTCCACCATCAATCATATAACTATTGCAATCACATAGTGCATCATAATAACCTTAAATCATGATCATCAGATCAACCTTCTTCAAATCCTTCAATCTTGATTGTTGGATGAATAGTCCTTTAAATATCCACCATAAATTTCCTCCATACACTGCTTACCAAACACAGGGTCCACTAAGACACATGTCCAAAGCTCGCTATCCCACAAGCTCTAATAACGGGCCCACACAAACTTTTTGGGGATTGCAGGTTGTTATTTTTCATCCACATCATCACCATGCGACTTACAACAATGATGTGAGTTGGTCTATTGAGCAATCACTCTTCACCATTTGGACATATTGACACATACATTATTGGCTCCTATCAAGTGGGTGGTCCCCACCATCCACATGTCATCCTTGTCAAGACCATGCAACAACCATCACCTATGTGACTTGACGTGCTAGTCAATCACATACCACCACATGTCATCATTCACCATCACTTTCTTCCATGTGTCATGTCATTCACTTTCTGACTATTCCATCGATGCACATCATCCTTACCCTACTGAGTCCCATAGTCAACATCACATTCTCCTATCCCCCTATCGAAGAGACCTTCTTCCAGGTCCTCATGATACCATATTGTCTCACGGATGGGTAGGTCATCACTGTATCGAAGAGACAATCATGAAACTCTCTCTCATCTACATCTCTCTCTCCAATCAAGCACATATTGGAATATCAAAGAGACATCCAAACAAGTCTCATCAATGAAATCCCTTGATGATATCACCTATCCACCTCATTGCCATGTCACTACATCATAATCCACAATAAGGATATGGATTACCATTTACTCAATCCTATCATGCTACATGTCTACATTGTCATCATTGTCATCACTATCATCCACGGCATTATGGTTGGGTCCTTCTCACCTTCTGAGTACCTTCCTTATAGTCGAGTACCACTATCTTCATCAACTGTCATCATTTTTCCATCGTAGATTAATCTCCACCATTTTTTTGCTAACCCCGAGGGATTTAGTCGAAACCCATCACAAACTCAACATATTTTGGAGGCATCATCCAATCTCCAAGGCTTGACCTCCACTGTTGATCAAGCAAAGACAAATATTTCATTTGCAACTAAGGGAAAAATAAAATCTACTAAATATTTGTCAGGCTACTAAACATAAGTTGAAGGAGTCGATTCCCCAAATGGCATTAAAGGCTTAAGTCACAACTTAAGCAACCAAAAAAAAGTGATAGATAGTCAACATCAAAATAGAAATACTTTTTACAACATCATGACTGCAACCCTAGGGTTTAACTGGTAAACCCTAATTTTGTTTGAGAGAACAAATAAAACCATTATGAGCACATCCTTCAACCTCTGGACTTACAATTTATGTTTATGAGAAGCTCTTAAGGTATGTGCAAGATCATGATGGGCCAAAAAGTGGTGATATGATCGGTATGTGTAGGGTATGTGGTTGATGACTTTTTTTTAACAAAAAATTGATGAAATAAAAAGGGTTTTTAAAGGAGATTGTCAACTTTCCACCAATATAAATTATGCTTTACTTTGAATTTAATAAATAATTATTATTCATTTTCTATTTGAATTACGACTAAAGTCCTAATTGATAGGCTAATTGAAAAACATCTATAGCTTTCAAATGGTATCACATTTTTTGAATCTGAAACATGTGTCATTCTATGCTTCACATATAGGATTAAAAAATGAATTTCATGAAGTTTTGACCAAGTTAAGGGTCAGACATACGAGTTTTTATATTTTTTAAAAGTTGTAATAAAAAATTCATAATTAATTATTTACTTGGAAAAAAATTACAAAAAAAATTGCATCACATCAGGGCATGAATCCTCTACTTATATCTAAAATATCATAAAAATAATTATCACTTTATTGGCTAGGGTGGTTAGATAAACACCTACTTATTTTTCCCTAAAATTGAAATATATTGCATTGAATTTCAAATTTTCATAAAATAGATTTAAAAAAAACCTAGTAGTTTAAAACTACATTCAATTTCTACATATTCTATTCTTACATATTTTTGAAATAATATGGATAAATTATTCAATTTTTTACATCAAGTTTCCTAACTCTGATTTTTCTGAATTTTTTGCCACTTAAGGGCCTGGTTTTTCCATGATGATCATACACATACCCCTTAGAAAAATCACACTGAATTTGTAGCCTAAGTTTCCATCAAATACATTGCTCTCATATGCATCCTTTGTCATCATGCCAACATCTCCCTTGCATGATCATTTCCACACTCCTTTGACATCAAAGACAAAATCATAGTAAATACATTCAAGATTCTCTTGTAACTCCATGACAACATTTTAGTGTATGCATTCACCAACAACCAATACCCATGCTTCCATTCACTACAAACCATATCTCCTTGACATAAATGACACTTTCCATTAATTCCATCACCTTCACTTGCATGAACAACTCCATTTCATCTCTAATCTTCTTTCATCATGTCAGCAATTTTCCTTGCATGATTTTCCCCTTTGGCATAAATGACAACTATATGCCAACAAACCTCAACAAATTTGAATATAGTATTCAATGCTATTCAATACAATAATTGCATACATGGTATTCAATAGAGTATATAAATAAATTTTGTGTGTATGTATATGTATGTATCTATATGGGCAACTATTTCCAGTGTTGGAAAGCACACTTTTCCCTCTCATTTATTTCCTTATGAAAAGTTATTGTTTCATTACGACCAAGAATTTAGTGAAATCCATTTTCAAATTTTAGAACAACTATTTGGTACAATAAAAATGGCATTTCCCTTCTTCCATTTGATTGGAAGAGATAAAATGGTCACGTTGTTTGTAGTGTTGGAAATCACACTATCCCTTGTCTGTTATTTCCTTATGAAAATTTTTGTTTGGTTACGACCATGAATGTAATTGAGTCAACTTTCAAATTTTAGAACAACTCTTTCATATAGTAAAAATGGCATTTTCCTTTTTCCATCTGATTGGAAGAGATAAAATGCTCACATTATTTGCAATGTTGGAAAACACACTATCCCTTGTCAGTTATTTCCTTATGAAAAGTTTTTGTTTCCTTATAACCAAGAATGTAATGAAGTCCACTTTCAATTTTTAGAACAAATATTTGGTAGAGTGAAAATGGCATATTTCCTTTCTTCATGTGATTGGAACAAATAAAATGCTCACATTGTTTGCAGTGTTGGAAAACACACTGTCTCATGTCAGTTATTTAGTCATAAATTTTTTTGTTTCCTACACTCCAAAAATGCAATGAAGTCCACTTTCAAATTTTAGAACAAATCTTTAGTAGTGTGAAAATGGCATTTCCTTTTTTCATGTGATTAGAACAAACAAAATGCTTGCATTGTTTGTAGCATTGGAAAAAAAACTGTCCCCTGTCAATTGTTTCCTTATGAAATTTTTTTGTTTTCATTCGAAGAATGTAATGAATTCCACTTCAATTTTAGAACTATTTGGTAGGCAATGGCATATATCCTTTTTGTATGATGAACAAGTAAATGCTCACATTGTTTAGGTGTTAGAAAACCACACTATCTAGTGTTAGTTGTTTCATCATGAAATTTTTTGTTCTATATCCCAAACATGCAATGAAGTCCCACTTTCAAATTTTAGAAAAAACTCTTTGGTAGAGAGTGAAAATGTCGAGTTCCTTTTTTCATATAGTTAGAACAAATAAAATGCTTCGCATTGTTCTTGATGTTAGGAAAACACTATCTAAGTGTTAGTTATTTAAAATGATGAATTTTTTTTTGTTTCCTATGCTCCAAAAAATGTAATGAAGTCCACTTTCAGATTTTAGAACTCTTTGGTAGAGTTAAAATGGCATTTCCCTTTTTCATGTGATTGGAACAAATAAAATGCTTACATTATTAGCAGTGTTGGAAAACACACTATCCCATGCTAGTTACTTCATTGTAAATATTTTTTTTTGTTATGACCAAGAATGTAATGAAGTCCACTTTCAATTTTTTGAACAACTCTTTGGTAGAGTGAAAATGGCATTTCCTTTGTTCATGTGATTGGAAAAAATAAAATGCCACATTGTTTGCAGTATTGGAAAAAACACTATCCCATGTCAGTTACTTCATTTTGAATTTTTTTGGTTTCATTACAACAAATAATGTAATGAAGTCCACTTTCAATGTTTAGAACAATTATTTGGTAGAATGAAAATGGAATTTCATTTTTTCATGTGATTGGAACAAATAAAACACTCACATTGTTTGCAGTGTTGGAAAACACACTATCTCGTGTCAGTTATTTCATCATGAAATTTTTTTGTTTC
>VDFB02364894.1:0-33618 GCA_007258455.2 Sequoia sempervirens
AACCTCAAGAACTCATATTCAACATCCAAAATCACATATTAAAATACCATTCGTAAAACAATGCTATTAACACATGTAATAAATTTATAATTGTTTACTAAATTTACATACCCCATCGATAGGTGTACTGCAAAAATAAGTAGGTGGATGACTGGTGTATCTAGTCTCTACACCATGACCCTACAATTTTATTAAAATAGTAAAACTAAATTAGTTAATCTTGTATTTCACAATCGAAATTTAATAAATTAAATTCAATGAACATGCTAAATTTTACCTGAGCGTTAATGCCATATGCATCATGCAAAATGTCATCCATCCTCTCCATCCCCGTAGATGCATACAGATCAGGCTGAATAGTAGCATATGGATCCTACGTAGCACCCTCCTGAGTGCCGATAGGGTCATATGAACAAGACGCCCCGCAAGATTGACACACATGGGTTTGAAGGCCACCACCTTAAGACTCCCCTGGATGGCGTTGTACAATAGGCCTAGTGTGATGGATGACACTCCAGGTCAAAGTTATGATCACCTGCAATGTCTCTATGTTGGCACTCTCCTTCGCAACGACAGGTTTCACAATCTGCTCATGAGGCGGCCTAGTGAGAGGTCGTCTCCCTTGCTACGTAGGATCCGGCTGTGCACTGGGCCTATCCTAAGCTGACCCCCCACCTCTCCCCTGGAACTCCCTCATATCAAAATAATTTGGGATTTGGTTCAATACAAACTCATTGTATAGTTTCCTAAGAAAATATTGGTGGACTTCACAATTATTGCACAGTAGGTAATCAAAGACCATATACCATCTTTCATAAAAATGGTTCTTAATCTCTTGGTGGTGGCACCAATGAATAGGAAACCTCTTTGCATTGAGGGTAAGATTTTGATTTGTTTTAGGGTCGTGAATAGAGAGCACAAATCACCTTTAGTAATTTTTAAATCTTTTACTTGTTTATATGATAATTTGTCTCATAATATGCCTCGGCAGTCTTCCCATTCTTGCCATCCCGATATTTGTTGGTGATTGCATCTACATTTTTAACATGTCTTTCAATGAATTTTCTAGAAGCATTCTTTCTGTGGTTGAAGCATTTGGATCACTCAACCTACTGATAAGATCCTCAAGTTGTTTTCTATTGTTCTCAATTTCACTCCTCAAATTTTCTTGAGTGCCAGGAGGGAATTAAGAGAATGGTGGGGGAGGTTGATTTTGTTGAGGATTTTGTTGTTGAGGATTTACCTCCTCTTCTTGTTGAGGATTTGCAGGATTTCCTACAATTTTTTTAAAAAAAAAATAAAATCTAACCTAAAACAAACAAAATCAATTTCAAACTAACAAATTCAAAACAAATAGCAAACAATACTTACCTCCCACATCTCTTTGTCATCGTGGCACCATATTTGCAAACAAAATCCAACTGTTCTTGATGAAATTTGCAGAAATCCTTCCTCCTAGAACGCAAGCGTGAAAGTGAGGATTTTTGGCCACGGGCAGAGCTGAGAAACAGTAAAGAGCAAATGATACACATTTGGCCACAAAAGTGTGACCAAATTCATGCACCCGCCCAGTTATTGGATGGATTGCCAATAGTGAGAGAAATAAGTCACTATATGGATTTGATTCCAAGTGCAAGTTTACCAAAAAAGGCACCATATAGGATGACACCTTAAGAGAATGAGGAAATGAATAGACAAGTCCAGGAGTTATTGGACAAGGGGTTGATTAGGGAAAGTCTTAGTCCATGCGTTGTACCTGTAGTATTATTGCCTAAGAAGGGAGGTGAATGGAGGATGTGTAAAAACTCCTATGCCATTAATAATATTACTATTAAATATAGATTCCCATTGTCCAGAATGGATGATTTAATGGATTGTTTGAGCGGAGTAAGGTATTTCATGAAGATTGATCTAAAGAGTGGTTATCATCAAATTAGAATCCGTGAAGGGGATGAGTGGAAGACAACATTTAAGATGAAGGATGAATAGTATGAGTGGTTGGTCATTGCATTTGGATTGAAAAATGCACCCAGTACATTCATGAGATTGATGAATCAAGTGTTGAAGCCCTATCTTGGTAAGTTTGTCATAATTTACCTTGATGATATTTTAATTTTTAGTAAAACAAAAAAAGAACATTTAGAACATATTAGGGTTGTCCTGCAAAGATTGAAGGAGGAAAAACTAATGGTGAATCTAAAAATGTGTACTTTCATGAAGAAGGAGTTAGTGTGCTTGGAATTTGTAGTTTCAGAAGAAGGATTAAAAATGAATCTTGAAAAGGTAAAGGCTATTGTTGAATGGCCATCACCATGGAATACTTTTGAAGCTTGTAGTTTTCATGGGTTGGCGAGCTTCTATAGGAAGTTCATAAGAAATTTCAATGGAATATGTGCTCCCATCACAGAAACGATGAAAGGAACAAGAAGAGAGTTCAAGTGGACGCTTGCAGCAGAGAAAAGTTTTCAATTGTTGAAGGATAAGGTAATAGAACAAACAATATTGGCATTGCCAGAATTTGAAAAATCTTTCCAGGTGGATTGTGATGCAAGTGGAACAATAATAGGAGTTCTTAGCCAAGAGGGAAGGCCAATAGCATATTTCAACGAGAAGTTGAATGAACCCAAGAGGAAATATTCCATATATGTCTAGGATTTTTATGCCATTGTGCAAGCACTCAAGAAGTGTAGGCATTATTTTCTACCAAAGGAATTTGTGTTGTATACATAAAATCATGCCCCGTAGTTCATAAATAGCCAAGGTAAGTTGAACCAGAGGCACATGAAATGGATTGAGTTTTTACAAAGCTATTCTTTTGTGTTAAAACATGGGAGTGGTAAATCCAATCGAGTTGTTGATGCACTAAGTAGGAGGACTTTGTTATTGAATGTGATGAAAGTGAATGTTGTTGGTTTTGATGCTTTGGGTGAGTTGTATGAACAAGACTCAAATTTCAGAGAGGCATGGTTAGCATGCAAGAATCCAGTGGAGTTGGATCAAACTCCATGGTTGGAGTATTTTATTCAAGAGAATCTCTTGTTCAAAGGAAAGAAATTATGTATTCCTAGAGGATCCATTATGTATTCCTAGAGGCTCCATGAGGGATAATCTAATTAGAGAAAAACATAGTGGCGGATTGGGTGGAAATTTTGGACTAGATAAAACAATAGCTTTGTTGAACAAGACTTATTATTGGCCAGGAATGAGTGTTGATGTCAAGAAGAAGGTACAAGGATGCATAATCTATTAGCATGTTAAGGGTATGAAACAAAATACCAGATTATATCAACCATTATTGATTCTAGAGAGACCATGGGAACACATTAGCTTGGATTTTGTTCTAGGATGGCCTCAAACTTAGTGAGGTAATGATTTAGTTTTTGTGGTTGTTAATAGATTTTAAAAAATGGCTTATTTTATTCCATGTCAGAAAACTAGTGATGCTTCCCATATAGCAAATTTGTTTTTCAAAGAAATAGTTTGGTTGCATGGTTTTCTTAAGAGTATCATATCTGATCAAGATACAAAGTTTGTTGGCCATTTATGGCACACATTGTGGAAGAAATTAGGCACACATTTGGGTTTCAGTTCAGTGTACCATCCACAAACAAATGGGTAGACGAAAGTTGTGAACAAGAGTTTAGGTAACCTTTTTTGATGTTTGATTGGAGACAAACCAAAATAGTGGGACTTGTTGTTGTCACAAGAAAAGTTTTCTTATAATAATTTGTTGAACATAAGTATTAGAAAAATCTCATTCAATGTGGTGTATGGTTTCAGCCCTAGGGGTGTAGATGAACTCAGAGATAGTGTAGACCTAGTGAGAACAAGTGTTGTGGTGAAGGAATTTACATAATATATCAAATATTTTCATAAAGAGGTGAAAGAAAAGTTGGAGAAGAGTATAGCCAAGTATAAAGAATCTATTGACTGTCACAAAAGAGAGAAAAAATTTCAAATGAAGAATTGGTCTGGGTTCATTTAAGAAAGGAGAGGTTTCCACAAGGAACCTATAATAAGTTAAAATGGAAGAAAATGAGTCCTTGCCAGATCCTACTTAAGTTTTCAGCCAATGCATATGAAGTTGAACTTCCAAAGAATGTATATATATCTCCTATCTTCAATTTTAGTGATCTATACAAACATTTTGAAGGAGAGACAAGCACTCAACCGCATTTTCTTGTTAATATCATGGATAATATAGATTGTGTGAATCAACTACCTAAGAAGCAAATTGAAGAAGTAGATGAAATCATTGATTCTAGGGTTGCAAAGAAAACACGTGGTAAAGAGTACATAGAGTACTTGGTTCGCTGGAAGGGAAAATTAGTGGGTGAGGCATCTTGGTTGAAGGCACATGAGTTTGATCAATTTGGAATATCAATTCCAGATTGGCCTAAATGTTCCCAAGTCTCCACTCATGGAACATTTCTCCCTTCCCGGGGTGTTTGATGCAGGAGCATCTCAGGCTCTTAAGCTATCCTCATTAATGTGTACATAATCATATTTTTTTATTTTTGTAGATGCATTTCAATTCCTTTTGTAAGCCCTAGCCATTGTCCGATGTTTCTATTTCATCGGTGTGACATTATGTGATCGGTGGGACTTCAAATGACGTCCCTTCAATAGCCTGATGTGAAGACTGTGCATCGTTGGAAAGACCTTTCTACTTCAGAGGGAATCTAAACATAGTCTCCTCAATAGCCTGATGGGAGATATGTTTATGGTGTGTGAGCGGGAAAGTCTTTATCAGTGGGAATTGACCACTTTGGTGAGAGTCTCTAAGCTATCCCTTCGATGACCTGATACAAATCCTTGAGCTCTTCAATGGGAGATAGTTATATTGTTGGGACTTGGGATGCCGTCTCTTTGATAGGCCGATGGACTTTTGGTTACATCACTTGCCATCCCATGGTGTCCATGGTGAGACCCAAACAGTTTAACATAGGGAAGTGGTGATTGGTGTAGCGGTGTTCACATGGTAGAGGGACCACATGAATCGTATTGAACTGCATTGAAGAGAATTTCCTTTATCAATGGGAGATTTATGTTGTCTCCTTGATAGGGCGATAAGTTGGTTCAACGGTTGAAGACCGAATGACGTGTCGACACTTCGACATGGATTGGGAAAAAGTTGTAACAACTGTTCCTGGTGTAGTTTTTGGAATGCAAAATGATGGTGTGTGGGGGGGGGGGGAATGGACGACCTCATATGAAGAATTGGGGAGAAATTGTTGGATAAAAAAATGTGAATTGGCCTTTACAAAAAGGGGGGCTCTGTAATTGAACTTCTGAATGTATTTTTTAATTAGTTGAATTGAAAGGAGGGTTGTTTTTTTGTTGGAATTTGTTGCATTGTAGTGTAGTTTTTGTTGCTTGATTGATAGCTTGATAAGGCTCTTCAATCTCGACTGCGTCACAAAAGAATAAAAATAATGCCAAAGAACATTCATACATGAGGGCTCTTCACACTACCAATGAATACAATTTATTTTTGAATGAAGAATCTATACTAAACAAAATTCATACATAAGAGTTTTTCATACCATTGATGAACACAAATTAATATGTGAATAGAGAATATAAGTATGCATTCACAAGGGTTTCCACACCATCAAAGAACATACTTCAAAACATATAAATAAATTATAATGATGCATGTGTGGGGGTACAATACGTTGGAGAATTCCAAGATCAAAGAGCATTTAACAACTTCCACAAGTGAATAAAATATGCACAATAGTATGCCTATAAATATAAAGTGAAGAGTGTTTAATACAATAATCAAGCCTTGCATATATAGGCAAGGACAATGAGGTGAGAAGGTAGGAGTGAGACTCTAACTACCCCTCCATAGGTGAGACACTTGTGAGCTCACTTGACAAGTGGGTGAAAAAGTGGAAAGTGTGCATGCAATAGGTGTCTCAAGTCATGAGGACAAATGTATCAACCATATTAAGTGAGACAAAAACAAAAGAAACCTAAGTAAACTTAAGCTAGGCTTGAATAGGTCAATCCTAGAAAGGTGAGTAGATAATTAGGTAGATAATGGCGTGCTATTTACACTAACAAACCCCTTAAGTGAAACTTAAAGAGTAATATATGCATAATGATGAGTCTTAGCTACTAGAACATGTTAGGTACTCATGTACAAATATCTCATAAAGTGGAGTAGAGGAGAAAAACCCTTCAAGAAATAAAAACTAGTCTCTAAAAGATAAATGTTGCAATGAAATGAAATGTACAAGTGAAGAAGATAAGGGATAGATGGAGGAATCATGATGACCCTCCAAGGACTACTTCTATCATATAGTACAATAAATGTTATCCCTAGAGGAGAGAAAAGAGAGAAGGTCATGTGATCCCCCCAAAAATGTGACATGATGAACTCTATGTGAAGAAATTCTTCCTCCCAAAACTGATATTAGAAGAGAAGCCATGAACCTCCCCTTAAAATGATTCATTGTAGTGCTTGTATATGCTCAACATTGGATGCTGAAGATGATCCATGAATGTTGAACAACATTTCTCCTCTTGGAAAGAAACAACACTATAAATACATGTGTGATATGAACTCTCATTCTGAATAGGAATATACAAGAAGATGAATGTCTCTAAATGATGCACATAATCCAAAGACTAAAATGGTGCCAATGATATCAGAGAATATAATCAATAATATTATTCAACTCACTATTCTCACATTGAGTCTACAAAGATATAGGAGAAATATAGGCAGTCGTGTGCTCTAAAATAACACTCACAGGTTTAGCAAATAATAACCAATATCCCAAGTTACATTCTAACAAACAACATACATTTACAAGATGACAAACAAATTATCTACGTGGAGTAAATGATGCCTTCAAATTATGCTTAAATATGTCTAAGACAATGTTAATGTGTGATGAATGTTGATATGATGTATCAGGTACCATAGAAGATTTTGGAATAGATTCCATGAATGTATATGATTATGTCTAAACCGATGTGAATCTAGTATTGCTATAGATGATGGTAATTGAGTTGGATAGGTCAACTCATGAATATCTACACGATCTATCATAATAGAAGCCAATGTAGGAAAGGAAAGAGCATTATCCAAATATGGCAATTGTAATTTTACAAACAAATATACTATGTTTGATAGATATGCATCCCAATGTGGTGGATCTAGAATGATGATAAAAATAACTCAATGAAAGAATCATGAGAACTCATGAATAAGTCAACACCAGATTCAAATGTAGCAACAGGTGATATGAGATCTCATGATTCTTTTCTTCTTATTCATGATCTCAGTTTGATGAAATCAACATTCTTCTATTGTATGCCTTTTCTTTCCATAATACCCACATTTGATTTTTTATTTATTAGGAGGATTACAAAGAATGCTGAAATGAGAGGGATTTAGTGTGAGAGACATGATCACATGAACCAACAAATTAAAATTAGAAAAAAATCTATATTGCCCCTTAACAATGATTAGTGCTAATTGTAGGCCTCCCAAAACAATGTGTAATAAAATTTTACAAGTTATGAAAATCAGATGCTAAAATATTTCATTTTTAACTCACAGATATTTTTACAGTTTTATGATAAAATAACATCCCAAATCTTAATTTTACATGCAAAATCAAATTCCTTGCAAAACTTTGATAGAAATAAAAAAATTTAACAAAATTTTAGTAAGGGATGAAAGTTATACCCTGTTGAAATTTGCTTACAATGTTGACTTTAAAAGTTAAACATTAATATTAAACAACAACAAATTAAAAAAATCTCAATGCTAAAACGTGAGTGTTGAAACCAACTTTCTAATGACTATTTACAATTGAAAAAAAAAACATTTACAAATTATGAAAAAAAAAAAAATCCCCACTTTGCCTAGAAAAGAAAAGAAAGAAAAGACACCCCTCCCTTACAAAATTTTGACCAAAAAAAACCACTGTCCAAATTAATGGACCGGTTGAATTTAAGGTAGACTTGGTCAAAGAGTATATAGTGCCAAGTGGAGGTCGATTTGGAGTTTTGAGACTGAGTCAAGGCCGATTGAGGGAGGTGTCTTTGGTGCTGTGATGGAGGGCAGATCTCAAGTAGATTTGTAATAATCAGTAAATTCTGCCAATGAAGGTTTAGCTGGCCACATAAGAGGCTATGTCACACGAATTCCCATTGGAGGTTGATGTTGGGAAAAATAGACTGAAGTTGTCTTCCACAATGCTCTTGTTGCAAAGATTAAAGACTTCACACCACTACATATTTTCAATAGTTAAAAACTTGCACAAAGACTTTTGGAGGCCAAGTTAGTCTTTTGGTGAAATCACATAGGGTAAGAAACCTCGTGCTATCCTACAAATGCAAAAAAGCTTGACTACCATGAACTAGGAAGCTACAAGTTTGACATGCAACAATAGGCCAGATAGGCCAAATAACTTTGCAAGAATTGTAAATAGGCCATTACTCTCACAAAGAGAAAATATCTACCTTAATGAGTAGATTGGCACAGGGAAAATTGACCCTCTGCTAACGATTTTTGAGAATTTTTACTTTTTGTAAAATAGGTAAAGGCCAACACAAGTGTAAAAAATGAAAATTATCGAAATTGACAAAATAAAAGGTATTTTCATTTCTCGAGCCTTTTGAACGTGATGGTGTTGTTTGTTTAGCTCTATGATGCTTCATTGATAGGGATATGTATAGAGGTCACCTCAATGTGGGAAGGAACATGCTCTCATGGCTCTGATACCATGTTAGAGAATGATAAAAAAGTATGAAAAAACTTCCACAAGTGAATAAAATATGCACAATAGTATGTCTATTAATATAAAATGAAGAGTATATAATACAATGATCAAGCCTTGCACATATAGGAAAGGATGAGGAGGTGAGAAGGTAGGAGTGAAACTTTGACTACCCCTCCATAGGTGGGACACTTGTGAGCTTACTTGATAAGTGGGTGAGCAAGTGGCAAGTGTACATGCAATAGGTTTCCCAAGTCATGAGGACACATGTCTCAAGCATATGAAGTGAGACAAAAGAAAAAGAAACCTAAGTAAACTTAAGCTAGATGTGAATATGTCAATCATCGAAAGGTGATTAGCTAACTAGGTAGATAATAACACTATTTACACTAACACAATAAACCAACATCACACATATAGGTGGTCTCAATACATATTGTATGCAAAGTACAATGATAGGATAGGAAGAGAGTTTTAGAAGTAAGCCAAGCAGTATCACTATAGTAACATTACGGCCCTATATAATATTGAGTATAAATCCCACCTCACATGAGGTTACTCAACATCATTCATCAACTTCCAAGAGATGTGACTTGTCCCTTACATCCATATCTTTGTGAGACATTGATAACATGGTGTAGTTATCCTATTTAATCACATGGTTTAAATATTTCCAATGTATAATTTATTATCACTTCGTTAAAATATCAACTAGCTCTATCCAAAAATTCTTTTTGAATTTCAACAAGTCATTAGAGGTCACTTCTTTCCTATCCTATATCTCAATCCTAAGTTCCTAATGGCCCAAAATTATAATTTTTGGTTTGACAAAAAACAATATAAAATGTAATGACACATTTTATACTAATAGAAATCATAATTACATAAGGAGACGATTCACTCCATAAAATAAGATAGATAATTGAGATTTTAATTTTAATTTAAAAAAAAAAATGAAAAAAAAATAAAAAATCTTAAATCTACCATTGATGACATCATATAACCTTAAACTTTTATTTCCTAAATTACTCCAAATTTTAAATTTCTAAACATACCCTTTGGTGTAGAAAATACACAACAATATTATTTTCCACTCATAGTTATATATAATAGGATTTTTGGAAAATTCTACTATAATATAACATTTGATTCTCTTTATGCATTCTTTTTAAAATTTAGAAATAATGCATAAAAGAGGAAAACAAATATAATAATTCATTCCTACGAGGAGATGCAATATACCTCAACCTAATGTGGGCATCTCAATGAAGAAATAATCCATTTCAATGCATATAAAAAACAATTACTTTTCCATTTAAGTTGAAAACAATCACGAAGTGAGGTTTTTATTTGAGGAAAAATCTTCAAGAAACTTGTCACTCACAAGCAATCCAATCCTCTAGCCATTCTATTCCAAGAATATTCCATTTTCATCAAAAGAAATTCAAAGTGGAGACTTGAGAAATATAGGGATGGAGAGGTTTTCCAAAAAATGAGAAGTAATGAAACAAACCTTTTTTTATCCTTTTTATAATTCCCTTTCCACATTTTTGTTATTTTCAAAATTGGATTTTACAAAATAATTTTTTTAAACATAATTAAATTAATACAAAAAAATTAAAAATATGAAATTTATGCAATTAATTTAATATTTTTCAATAATCAAGACAATTAAATCAAGTTTCCAATATAATGCAAATCTTATTTCACTTTACAATAAATATTTCATTTTGAAAGAAAAATATATTCACTTTCATTTTCCTCTACTAGAAATAAAACAATGCGATAAAACTTTTTCTACTAAGTTGAAAATACTAACCTTTTTTAAATCAAAGAATTAATATTCCACAAACATGAAAAATATGCATTTAAAAATAATTTAAAGTACAATGTTATAAGTTAAAACAATCACATGCAAAGGATTCAATCACTTTATCAGTTTGTACTCATGGATTCCAAAATCACCATTGATTCATATTTAAGTTTACATAGGCATTCACAAGACTCATCTTCCACTCAAACTAAGTGAAATAGAGGTTAACCCATGTTTTAACCCAATATGACCATCTCCAACATAACCATTTTTGGGAAAAACCCTATACTTGCATATTCAGAGGAAACATTAGGCATTCCTATTCCATACTATTATTTGAAGGAACATATATTACCCAATATAATATAACCATGTTATCAAATAATCACATCTACTTGTAAATCATCTACAACTAACATAATCTACAAAACAAGAAGCATGATAAATAATAATTCATAATGATGAATCAAATATAATAACACCTATATCGAATATAGTGAAAATAGTGAAGTTGAAATATTGTAATAATCTAAACATATAAGGGAACGCATGTGCATATCATAATGTATAGTCATAATTTATATGCCAAAACAAATCCTTATTGAGAACACATTAATGATCTATAATGGAACGAATTGCATAATAGATTCATATAATAGGAAATATGCTACAAATAATCAATAATAATATAGAATAACAAGCCACTTCCAAAGGAAAAAATCTAAATATCCCTAATGAGAACACAATTCATAATATGACCATCAAATAATACTTAGTACCTCTTATATATACCATACTTATGCCTTCGATATCACCCTTGGAACAACTTAGATACCAAAATATAACACCTAGGACAAACTAATTAGCTAGATAATAATATAATAATGATCATATGACTTGATAAAGAGTTAAAGTAACCATAGCTTGACTACTCATAACAATATACACACTATAGGATTAAGAAAATAATATATCCCCCATCTTCAAATAACTAGTTCCCTCGATGTGTTGATCAATTATGAATGTTCCTTCACAAAATATTCATCTTCTAACGTAACATCATCAATTGGTAAATTATTCTACTGAATGAGATTCTTGATGATTTATTGAGCTCCCAAATTTGGATCCAAAACGATTCTTCATTCTTTATCTAGCTCTCATAAAATTACTTGGGGTGAAACTTTGTTTTCATTAGCTTTCACCAAGCTAGAGAAATAGAAGATTGAACGTTTCTTTATTAAATTAGATAGCTCCAACTTATAAGTTGTATTATTAGTCCTCTATGAACCCTTATAAGGGCCATATAAATTGGGCTCTCACTTGAAATCCAATATTTGGTGTGTCAAGGAAAATTTATGTGGATTTTGTTGGTACCAAATATAGTTGTTATCCAATATCACCTTATTGTGTGCATGAAAGCCTGAAGAAGTGATAGATGGCCATGATTTATTTGGTAATTTAAGGGCTTGACCTTGATCACTCTTAGGAGACCATATTTATAGAACAACTCCAAAATTGTAATTACTTACAAACTAGATGATTTAGGAATATTTGGTAGCACTTCTAATGATTAAAATAGATTGAGAGCTCTACCCACATGTTTTTTAGGAAAAAATAATGTAGTGCAAGCTTAGTATTTATAAACTCTTCTCATTCAATCCTCTTAGCTCAAATTTTCTACCCTGTGAGTGGAAATTGATGAATAGTTCTTAGAATACCACCTCTATTGTGCCCAAAGAAGTGAGCCATTATATACCCAAAACAATGTTTTCTCAGGCCATGGGTACTGAAAACATAGGAAATTTTGTCATTTAGTTTACTATAGTTAGAATAATACCATATAATTTTCTTGAAAAATTGACTATACCCCAATTCTAATCATAACCTTGACTTTTGGAGTTGGGTAGATAAAGCAATTTAATTATTTTTCTAATTTATTGTTAATAAAGTTATGGATACTTTTTGAGTAATTCTATATAGTCACTTGTTGTTGCTTCAAGAAACACCTTACCTTGAGAGTATGTGGGTTACTAATACATGATAGTGCATGATAAGAGAGATTTGGATGGAAATAATTTAAGTCTTCTACCACCAATACACTCTCTTCTTCATCTATTTCTTCCTCATAGGTACCCTCAATGTAGAGTAGTTTATTCTTAACACATTTATGTCCTTTATTGTATTTTCCATCATAGTTGAAACATAATAATTTCCCCTTTTCTCTTCAATTTTTTGAAGTGTCAATCTTAGAGCTTGATGAAATGACATCTGGTGTCGGGGCATTCCAATCTCCCTTGTTAAGAAATTCCTCCCCTCTATTAGCCAAAATTTTAATTTTTTTCCTTGTCATTATCATTGTTTGAAATGTAGAACTTAAACATAATATGCATACTTCATATTTTATGTGGGCCTTTAAGCCCCCAATGAATAATTCCAACAAAATTTTCCCTGCTACATTTTCCACTCATAAAAAAAAAGTCTTAAATTGATGAATTTTAATCTTTGACCGTATTTATTTTTGTTAACATGGTAATCTAGCTAAAGTATCTAACCATAATATTTTCACTATAATGAGTTATGAATTCCCCTTGGAAAATAGACCAAGTGACAATAAATACCTTGCTTTTATTTCTTCACATAGCCAATGATACCAAATAAATTGGTCAAGTTCCATGTATAAGGAAGTCATTTCCACTTTTTTTCTACAAGGAACATGATGAATGCTAAATAATTTATCCATTTGGGAAAGCTAATTGGTAGGATTGTTGCCACCAAAAATTTTCATATCCAACTTTGGTATGATGTTCCTAGCTAAATAATGATCATCCATCTTTGATTTTGATTCAAACCCAAAGGAACCCTTCCCCTTAGGAAACTCCTCTTCCTCCAATCTAGTTTTTGTGAATCCATATATTTGGAATATCTAAGATGTTAGCCATGAAAAAAAAAATTCACCATCTTCTCGATAACAACTCACTTAATTATGCTCCAATTTCTCTAAAATATTGATTGTAGCTTTAACATGTCCTTGGAAAACCCTCCAATAATATTAATAATTTTCACAAAAATGAGAGAGATGTGCTTCCCAAAATCCAGTCTCTATAACTTTTTTTCCTTGTTTCTCACCTTCATTGTACCGTGATCATGCTCTAATACCACTTGCAATGGAACAACTTGCACAACACAATAATATGATAGCAAATATTTTTTAAATACTTGATAATAATATGGAATAATAAGCCACTTTGAGAGGGTAAACCTTCAAATATCTCCAATGAGAAGACAATTCAAAATTTGATCATCAAATAATACTCACTACTTCCTATATATACCTTATGTATGCCTTGGATATCACCTAGATTGAGTAAGATACTAAATATAACACAAATACCAACCTAATTAACTAGATAATAATATAATAATTATTGTACACGACTTTACTGATATTTAATGTAGCCACAAGATGACTACTCATAAACCTATACACACTATAAGATTAAGGGAATAACATGCCCCCTCTTTAGAGAATAATTATCCTTAATGCTTATCAATTGTGGATGTTTCTTCATAAAATATTCATTTATGATGTAGCATCATCAACTAGTAAATCATTCCACTAAATAAGATTCTTATTAATTGACAAAGGTCCCAAATTTGGATCCAAAATGTCTCTTCCTTATTTATCTAGCTCTCATAACATTGCCTATGGTGAAACTTTGTGTTAATTATCATTCACCAAGCTAGACACATGGAATAATTGATGTACCTTTATTGAAGTAGGTAGCTCCAAGTCGTATGTTGTATTGCTAGTCCTTTGTGTAACCTTATAAGGCCCATGATAAAAATTGGATTTATGCTTGGAAATATTTGGTGTTTCAAGAAAGACATATAGGTTTTGTTTGTATCAAATATAACTATTAGCTAATATCACCTTACTATGTGCATGCAAGGATAAGTGATGGGTGGTGGTGGGTTCTTTAGTAATTTGGTTGCACTTCTAATAAGAAAAACTAAGACACACCTCAATCCATATGTTATTTACAAAAAAAATTGCATTTGGTGTGAGATTACCATTTATGGACTCCTTACATGTTATCCTTAGCTAAAATTTTCCACCCTTTGAGTGTCTAAGTTGATGAATAGTTCCTAGAAATTCATCTCTATTATTCCCAAAGTAGTGAGCCACAAGAAACCCAAAATAATATCTTCTTTAGCCATGGGTATGACAAGAATATGATAATATATAATTTAATCTCCCATAGTGAGCTTAATACTGTGGAATTTTACTAAACAATTGACTATACCCCCATTTGTAATCATAATCTTGAATTCTAGGGTTGGGTAGATAAACCATTTTTTTTTTCCAATTCACTATTGATGAATTTATGTGTACTCCCCAAGCTAATCAATACAATTACCTACTATTATTTTAATAAAACCCTTGTCTTGAGAGTTTGTGGGTTGCTACTACCAAATAGTGCATAGAAAGAGAGTTGGGTAATTTTTTTTGAGTCTTCTAGCACCACTATACTCTCTTCTCCATCCATTTCTTCCTTATAGGTACCCTCAATGTAGAATAGTTTCTTCTCATGATATTTATGTCCTTTATTGTATTTCCCATCACAATTGAAAAACAACTTTCCCCAATTTTCTCTTCACTTTTTTGAGGTGTCAATCCCATAGGTTGAGGAAATCATAATGTAGGACCCCTCCAACATCCCTTGTTGTATAATTCATCCCCTCTATTAACCAAAAAAAAAATTCTTCTACCTACCTGGACATAATTATTGCTTTGAGTATAAAACTTGGAAAAAACATGCATACTTCATATTTGATGTGCTCCTTTAAGCCCCCAAGGAATAAGTTAAATAATTTTTTCCTTTGTCACATTTTACACTCTTAATTACAAAGTCCTATATTGATGAATATAATATTTGACTATACTTGTTTTCCTTAATTTGGTAATATATCTTGAGTAGCTATCAACAATATTCTCACCATAATGAGTAGTGAGTTCCTCTTTAAAATAACCAAGTGACATCACATCCATTCTTTTTATTTTCTTCACATAGCCAATGATACCAAATGAATTGGTCAAGTTCCAAGAATAAGGTAGCATAGACATAGAGAAATTTGCATAACATATGAAGGATGTACATGAAAAAGTGAGACAATAGTTGGATAGAAGTAATAAAAAATACAAGAAAAATGTGGATGAGCATAGAAGAGATGGGGATTACAAAGTGATTTGGTCACGACACACCCAAGGAAATTTTGAGCATAGAAGAGATGAGGATTACAAAGTGATTTGGTCACAACACACCCAAGGAAATTAAAATTTCCTAAGATAATGTTTAACATATTAAATCCAAATAATAATGGTTCTTGTAGACTATTACAGAAGATTTATAAGAATCCCTATAAGATCAAATTACTCGAGGATTTAAAGACATCTTACTTATGTTCAGTGTGGATAATCTTGTAAATAATATGAGGTAAGCATAGAGAAGTACACAATTTTATCACAAGAACCAAAATTAGAGATAGAAAGTCTTGAAGATCTGACTAGAGATGAGATATATTGATTTTTGAATAAGTAATTGAGCTTAAAAAATAAGAAGAATGAGTATACAAAACACTTGGTCTACTATAAGGTAAGAGGACCTAAGGATGATAAATGACTATATGAAGATGAAGTAGATTGTCTAGGGTGATTACGACAACCTCTCTCAATTCTTGAATTTTAAACACCATGCTTAATATTTTGTTACCTAAGGATGATAAATGACTATATGAAGATGAAGTAGATTGTCTAGGGTGATTACTACAACCTCTCTCAATTCTTGAATTTTAAACACCATGCTTAATATTTTGTTACCTGCCTATGTTTGATGCAACATAATCTCAATCAATCTTACATCACCTAAAAATATCATTTTCACATTTTATTTTGTTTTATAGGTTCTTATTAATTTCCCAATTATTTCCAATTTATAGACTTTAATCATAGAAGATAGTTCTCAGAAAGGGAATTTATATTGCAATTATAATCTCTAATTCATATCAAATCCAAGATCATGGTCTCATAATGTGTATTAGTTATAGCTTTATAAAAACGATTATCAATTTAAAGATTGAGGTAAAAAATACTAGTCCTAGGGATGGTTGTGGAGTGAACCACGTAAAATCCCATAACATAAATCTTTCCACACACATAATCCAATCCATAGGTCCTCCTAGATAGTTAGTTGTATTGTGCAAAGGTCCCTTTTGAGGTTTTGACTAAAATTTATACTATGCCAGTCAACATAATTTGAATTGGTCCTAGAGCATGATTCAAACAAAGCATCATGACTCTTTGGTGAAAAGTACCCTATCATTAAAGGAATCCATATAAATGGGACAATAAACTCTTGGGGAAAATGGGGGTAGAGAACATAAGAGGTAGATCCAAATAATGGGATTAGGATTCCTAAGTTTAGGTAAAATGTTTCTTATGAGCATGTGTTACTATAATGAGTGTATTTATTCTAGTCTTGTTAATGCCTATCCTAGTCAAGGAATGTATGAAGTAATTTATTTTAACTATTCTATCATGTTAGATAATTTGAGTTATACTATCAAATATGTTTCATATTCTTATTTTTGTGTGTGAACTTGTTGGAATATTTCTTGTTTGTGTTTAGTTGCAAAAGTAGATAAACATTCAGGGGATTCTTTATCAATGAATATATTATATAGATAGCACTTTACCTCCCAACAATAAAATTAAAAAACCATATTTTTTTTGGATAAATTAATTAATTACAATGAATAAAAAGTGAACCTTGTGATGAAGAGCTAAGTTTGATCAATTTATATAATTTAAAATAAATAAATTAATGTTACCTCTAAGTTCAATTTAATTTACTTGACAAATATCACCAAATGATTCACCATCCCATAAAATTAGTGTTTGTTAGAAAAACACCTTAGGATTGAGAAATGTACTATTTGGTACTTTGATTCACTTACATGACCATGGATTTGAACCCTACACATGGATCTAACCATAATTTATATACCTATTTTTTTCTAAAATTAATGCAAAGAACATGTTTGCCTTGATGTATATAACTTAATTTTGAATGGGATGGTGTCGATTGACATAATTTAGGAGATTTCTATGCTAAAATAAGTTTCCTTTATTCAAGCCCTTTTTATTGACTTAATTTTATAGAATAATTATTGAAGACAACAAAGAATTCCTAGACATGTGTAACTATTTAGGTTTCAAAGAGCGCCACTTAGAACGTTGGGCTATATAAGCCACTACCTATTCTATAGAAACCTTGGGAGGAAATTTCTATGGTCTTTATCCTTTGATTGTCATACAATAATAATGGAATTCAATTCAAAATTTGTAGCACTTGATAGTTGTTCAAAAATGATGCATCTCAATTCTTTTTAAAAGATGAATGAAACTTCCAAAACTATACATCTATTTTTCAAAAAAGTGGTGAGGTTGCATGAGCTTTGATAGAGTATCAACTATGGTAGGGATATTAAGTTCTTGAGACATTGTTAGTACATATTTTGGAAGAAGTTGGAAACATAATTGAACTAAAATTCAACATACCATTTATAGACAAATGGTCAAATATATATTCTTACTTAAATTATAAGAAATCTCTTGAGAATTTTGGTGGGAAACAAACCAACACAATAAAAATAATTCGATGGTGCAAGATGAGATTGTATTCAATAAATTAGTAAATCAATCTACTAGTAGAACCCCCTCTTATATTGTGTATGGGAAAAATTCAAATGGAGTCAAAGACTTACTAAAGTTCATTAATGAGAATGTATCATCATAGATGTAGAGGTTTTTTTACAACATATGAAGGAGGGGCATAAAATAGTGAGGAAATGGTTGGAAAAGAGTAATAACAAGTATAAAAAAAATGTGGATGGGCACATAAGATAATAATTACATGGTGAGTTTTCTATGGATTTCACCTAAAGAAATATGCATTCCTTAGGATAACATTTAACAAGTTGAAGCCAAATAATATTGGTCCTTGAAGATTATTATACAAGATTTCTAAGAATCCTTATAAGATCAAACTGATTAAGGGGTTAAAGACATCTCACAAGAATGTTCAATGTGGTTGATGTTATAAATATCATGAAGTAGGTGTAGAAGACTCAATTTATTGTAACATGAACCAAATTGGAGGTATAAATTATTGAAGAGGCCTAGGGATTAAAGGTACGAAAATTTCTAAATGAGAAATTGAGCTAAAAAACAAGAATAATGAGTATTAATAACACTTTGTTTGGTGGAAGGAATGAGGACCTAAGGATGATAAATGCCTATATGAAGATGAAGTGGATTGGCTGGGGTGATTATTGTAACCTATTTCACTTCCTTAATTTTGAGCACCATGCTCAATTTTTTATACCTAGGATGTATGATGCAAGAGCATCTCAAGCAATATTGTATCACCCAAAAATATCAATTTCATAATTTATGTTATTTTATATGTTATTGTTAATTTTCCAATTGTTTTCAATTTATAAACTTTGACCACATAATATATTGATCACAACAAGGAAATTTTTACCCCATTAAAAATATCCCATTCATATCAAATCCAATATCAAGATCTCGTAATATGATAACTTTGTGGCAATTCTTATCACGTCCAAGATTGAGATTAAGAATAATAGTCCTAAGGATGGTTATGAAGTGAACCACACTAATTCCTATAACATTGAATTTTCCACACATACCATCCACTTTGTATGGTCTCCTAAGTAGTTAGTTGTAATGTGTCAAGGGCCCTTCTAAGGTTTCCCTCAAAATTTAATCCTGTCTCAACCAACATAATTTTAATAGATCCCACTAAGTTATTCAAATGAAGTGTCATGATTATTTGGTAATTATGCCGAAGGCTTATCCTATTTGAGAATTGCCAAGCTAAATAATGAAATCAATGGTGAGAAGATCATTAAAAGCAATGCAAGACAGTTAAATCTTGTCCATTGAATGTTTTTTTAAATATCAGTATAACTAGCAATTGCACCTTGATGTGCAATGGGTACGCCGAACTGTTGAAGGTCAATTAAAGAAAAGATTGGTGAAAATAAATAAATTTTTTAATTTTCAAAATATCATATGAATTGATCTGAAATATTTATTTTCATTTAATTTGTAATTATGAAGATATAAATTAAATTTGACAAATATATAGATAAATAACCAATATATAGTTTTATAATAATATATTTAGTAACATAATAATTTTTACAATATAGTTTTTAATTTTCTTGTAAACAAATGTATATTTTTATAATATAATATTTTTGAATTTTCATAAACATTAATTTTTGCTATTACACACAGATGCAATAATAATGTGAAAAATTTAAGAAGAAATAAAATTATCATTATTATTATTTTTTCTACTATAATAGTGTTTCTGGATATAATAGTTAATTATTAGTTTGTTTTTATAATTAATTATTTTATTATATTAAATGATTTTAAATTTTTAAATATTGTATTGAATGCTTAATTATTAATTTGATGTAAAAATGATCATTATATTTAGTTTAAATTTTAAAATATTATATATAATTTTTAATTATTGATTTGTTATAAAAACATTGGTTCATATTTTGCATACATGTGTGTAATACATGAGATCACAAAATTGAAAGAAAACAAAACAAAACATTTAAATTAGGAAGATTATTGGCCTCCATTATCAATAGGCTAATGTTATATTTGTAATGAGGAGAGAGGGAGAGAGAGATGAAGAAATAGAGAGATATAGAGGAAGAGGGAGAGGTAGAGGTAGAGGGATATACTGATAGTGAGATAATGTGATAGAGAGATAGATAAATAGATAGATAGACAAATAGACGAGAGGTAAAATAGAAAGATATGAGATGAGGGAGCAAGGGAGGGAGAGATGGGGAGAGATACAGAGGGAAGGAGAGAAAGGTAGAAAAGTAGAGGGAGAGAGAAGAGGGGGAAGCTAAAAGTTCAAAGTATAATTATTCTACAATAATTAATTTTTTATTGAACAAATATAATAATAAATTGAACCACTTCTAATAGCTTTTACTTACTATTGTAATTTAAAAAAAATACAAAGAATTAAAATAATTTCAAATTTAAATCTAAATTAAAAACTAAAACAAAGTAAAATATTGTGTTTATATATTTTTACTAGAATATTACATTATAAAATTATATATTTATATTAATATAGCATATGCTTATTGTATTTATAATAGAATATTTATATACTTACAACTATATTTATTTTTAAAATAAAATATACAAATATTTATGTTTCTTATAGGGGAAACATAGTAGTAGCTGCCAGGGCTAACTTCGCGCATAGAGTGCAAAATAATTTGACTTCTGTGTATTTAAAACCCGCCTTATGGAACCTGTAAAGCGAAAGGAGCTCAAAAAGGGTGTTTTTAAACCTCCGTCCCCTACATCTTTACCACTTCGCCAATACCCGTTCATTAGACAACCAATAAAAACCCACAAAATTTTAAGGTGTTTTCAATAGTTTTGAATGTGTTTTATTTTTTTTGGTCAACTACACATTCAGTAATGAACATATATTGGTGTAATTTGTAAATTTTTATTGGCATAATTAAAACAATGTAATGACTAAAATGTAAACGGTTATTGGGGGGTCACATGAACAAGGAGTAAACAACAATTGGAGATTTTCCCCTAATATAGTATTTAATATAATGTAAATGATTTAATATATTTTAATAAATTATTGTATTGTAAAATTATATATTTAATATTTAAGTATATTTATTATTTATGTATGTTTAATATTTATATACTTATTATTCAATTATGTTTATTTTATAAATATTTTTATTTTTATTAATATATGATATTTAACAAATTTGTAAATTCATGTATAAAATTTAGTTAAGAGACATTTCTTAATAACACAGAAGTGTGATGTATTTGTTTTGTGGCTAAAAATGATCCATTGAATTGGTAATTTGCACTATTTCTCATTGAAACACACATTAGAGTAAAATTATTGTAATCTTCAGATAAGAAATTCCAAATTGAATCTAAAATTTTCAATTAGTTTAGAAATTGTAATGAATTTTTTTTTCAATTCCAAATTACCAAATTCGATTGACCTCCTTAACAAATTGAATTTTTTGAACTTGCTAACTGTGCTTACCAGCTTAAAACACTTAAATCTGAGTGTGATTTAGTATGCTTATAGTAGAATTACTCTTCAAAAGAGTGAGTGTTAAAGAACTGGATGCTCATATTGTTTTGCTTTGAAATGCAGAGCAGTGAAGAGTTGTGTGAATATTATGCTAGTACTGTTAAATCTGTGTGTGATTTGGTGCGTCTAATGTTAAATTTTGGATGCATTATGGCTGTAGAGGCTAAATAAGTTCTCTTGTGGGATACCATCAATTATATAGTTCTTACAGAAATTTTGTTAAGAAAATTTTTATAAGAAAAAAGAGGAGTGTACAGTCTTTACATGGTTTGAAAATGAGCCTTTAAATTAGTTAAATTGGCACTAATTAACTTCGAAATCTAGGGAAAAGAAACAGGATTGTGATTTTCAAAGTAAAAATTTGACATCTCTCAAGGAAAAACATATATAATTCTTTTAAAAGTGTTCCATTACACAGCACTAAAGTATAGAATTCAACTGGATACTTCAAATTGCAATTTAATTTTCCATTTCTCGTTTGAAAATGAATCATTAAATTTGTCATATATTATATTGTTTAGCTTTGAAACGTAAAATAGAGAAGCCATGTATTTTCATGTTATTACTGTTAAATTTAATGTTGAACTTTGCATGCATTGGGACTTTGAGAGTCGAGGATTAAGTGTTTTTTTGCAGGATACCAACAATTATATGTTCCTCTGAGCCTCCAGATTGGGGGGATGCAGTTTAGGGGTTGGGAAAAAGTTCTCCCGTTTTCAGGGAGGTGGGGAAATGTCAATTAAAATACTATATTTTATAATAGTACAAGAAATAAAAAATTAAAAATAGCTTAATCAAACACAAAATAGTACGAGACACCCATGTGTCACAGGCAGTTACAAATTATCATTCTCTGAAGACTCACCTTATATGAATGATCAAACAAACGAGGAGTGAGTGAAAAAGTAAAATATGGTTCAGACATACAGCTAAATTGCTGCAAAATCAATCAAGATCTCCAGTCATTGCATTTTTTTTTATCCTTGAATGGGAGAAATTTGAATTGTAGCAGTTCTTTTCTATGTTGTTTTAGAAACTGCAGATTGTTGGGAATGTTCTGATGTCTCTGGTGGGGCCACCAGGCCTTAAATCAAACTCCCCACCACTCTGGAAAATAGGGTAGTAACAAATATCAACATTGTCAGCTTTTAACTTTACTCCTGCCCTCTGTGGATCCAGAATGGCTTTATCTGTATCAACCATCAAATCAGAATGGGTGACCTCCTCCTCATGGTTAACAACCTCCAGCCTCAGGACAACAACATTTTTTAGAACAGAAGCACTCAAAAATGCAGTCTTTTTAATATTGGTGACCTCTGCATCATCCTTAACAGCAAAAACCTCTGAAAATCTAGCAAGATGAAAACTTGATCCCTTCAATTTGTCGACGCAACCTTCTAAGAGTTGTCCTTCTCGGGCCTCTTTCGCAATCCATCTCACAACTAGAACCTCCAACCTATACCAAACTAAAAATAATTTAGAAATGGATATTTTTAAAAGGAACTTAATTGAATAGCTGGCAAATCTGTCTAATTCAAAAACAAATAAGATGTATTGGTATTATATAAGTTGGTATTATATAAGTTAATTTAAAGGAAAAACATAGTTTTTAATTTCCAAAGCTCTTTCGGATAACAGAGTAGTTATCTAAAAAAGCTTTGGCAAACTACTTACTGCCAGAGAAAAATCTTTCTACTAACTTTAAGTTTTGTTTAGAAGCACAACAAATATTTCATGAAAAATATGGCAGCTTTATACTCTAATTTTAAAATGATGAATTTCTCAACTGCATTGCATAAAATTTTATTGTAATATCATTCATGAAAGAGGTGTACTTGGCAATGGTAGTTATAATATTGAATTTCCCATTCCTGATGTATGTTTGTGCGCTGCAATTCGCTATACCATTGAAGCCTTAGATAATTAGGGAAGAACTTTGTGGTTTGAAAATTAACATTTACCTAATGCTAACAAGGAAATGACACTATGTGTATCAAACCTTTAAGCAGCATACACAAAGACAAAGAAAATACTACCCGTTCAATCCTCCTTGAATACAAGGGTGTCATATCATAAACAAAGATCACCCCACAAGGAAACCTCGGGCATAAACGCAGAATGCAACCAGAAGCACCCTTTACTTGAGTAAACCTTCACAGAAACAATCTTTTAAACCAAAAAACTTGCTCTGCAAGAATTTATCAGTTGACAGAAGGGAAAATCCTAGAGTTGTTTCAGAATCCTCGGGAAGACGTTCCAAAACACGGTGAGGAAAAGGGATGACAAGACAAAGAATTTCAAATTCCAACATTTTTCATCAACAGATAGAATTGATTTTGAAACCCCAACAACTATACATACATTTCTAGAAACCAAAAAAGGAATTAAGATTACCTTGTTCATTTCTGGCTGTGAATGTGATTACACCAGTATCGTCTCCAACGAGGCACTCGACAATGGATACCTAGTGGAGGTTGGCATTCCCTATAGGGTTAGGGCGCACCCTCTGCAGTACCAGCTTTGAATTCACCACCTTCATCACTATCGTGTGTCCCGCCGTCCTCGGCTGCAACTCATCCACCTTCTCAAACACTGGCTTCCTCAAATTCCTTCTCACTGCAACTACTGCCTTTGTTGCCATGATAATAAATCCTTCAGATCCTAACTTCCCCCAAACCCTGACTTTCTCTTCTGGTCACAGAAGGAATCCTCACAATCCCTTGAATCAAGAGCTTGACAAAGAGACCTAAAAAAGCTGTGAAGGAGTTACATGACAGTGTCAATCAGATTGAAAGATTGTTGCTGTAAATATAAGCTTTTTTGTCAATATGCACATAAACTACTAAAAGAAAAGGGAGAAATGTCAACATAAAGCTTTTATAAAAAACAGAGCATAACAGATCCAGAGAAGATCTCCCCTCAGCCACAAAAAGCAAATAGGAATATTTCTGCTATGCTGCTACAGATTCAGGCTTCACCTGCTGCATACTCGTTGTCTTCTTCTCCACTACTTTTATAGGTTTTTTTAATCCTATTTAATCTTTAACTGTTGTTGATGACTGAGATGAAAGAGCAAACCACACCCAAATGCTAATGTTGAAGCCTAAAAATACCGAGTTGATGAAAACTGTGGTTTGTTATAGGTTGATGAATAATTCTCTACATTATCAGCCATTGAGAAGCAAATCCATGATCCACGGTGGGTTTGAAGTCATGTTTAGATTATTATCATACTCTAACTCCCACAAAAATAACTATTGAAAAACCAGTGAAACTGCAGAATTGTTGGCCTCTGAAGAAAAGAAAATATGCAGCAATTTAATAATAAGAAAAGTATTTAATCAAAATTAAAAATTGAAGAACATAGATCATTATTCCAATTTATGGTTGTTGCAGGGTGGGTAAAAACATAATTGAATTTCTCTCATTCTATGTAGTATTTTAAAGACTGTATATTATAGTAATCATATATGGATGGAAGAACTTTACTACTAAGAAGTGATTAAAATGTTGGAATATACTATGCTAACATACGGAAGGAAAAACTTAGCTACTAAGAAGTGATACACATACAGAATACACAGATCTTGATATAATCTGCACTTAACTTTGGTAACAACTTCGTGCAAGGCAAACATCTAAGGACTTTCATTGTTTATACTTTACAGTCAACTGATTAAAACTCAAAATCATATTCTTTTGTAGAGTGATCCATACGAGAATACATAGATCTTGATATAATCTGCAGATACCTTTGGTAACAACTCCCTGCAAGACGAACAACTAAGGACTTTGATCGTTTATACTTTACAGCCAAGTCATTAAAACTCAAAATCATATTCTTTTATAGAATGATCCATACCTGAATACCCATATCACCATGCTGGGTAAGGTGTAAATTGATGAGCTCTAATTAGAATCTGAATCCCCCAGATTTTTCATACTTCAAATGAATACCCAAATAGCAAAATCTGTATGATTTTGATTTGGAATCCACATGAACAAATACGCTTAAATTGTCATTTGCAGAAAAGCCACATTCATAGACATTGTAAAAGTATGACATGAAAATTATATTTTGATGGTTAAAAGAAAACCTTACATGGTAAACTCGGCAACCTTGTTCTGAAAATTTATGGTTTCCATAGAGATGACATACAAGTAAAATTGCAGTTGTGGAAGATTGTATATACATAAGTGAGTTGTATTGTTCGTTGGATCATTGCAGAAGAAGACTTGTCACCATCAAACCTGGCCAAGTGAGTTACTTGAAGATTGTGCTGAAATAGTGTCTTTTTGTACGCCTGCAAAGTAGGAGAGTAACTATAATTTTTTTGGTTAGAGATAATAGCTGATATTTGATTTTGTAGCTAAGTATGAAATTATTGTAAATGAAGTTGTAAGGTGAATAAATGTAACTGATAAAATAAAAGTATCTAACCTGCTGTTGTTTTAACTATTAGTGTTTGTTGAGCAGGTTGAATTTGATAATGCTAATAAGCGTGCTTCCTCTTGCTTTTGGTGAGCTACATATGGGCTTTGTTGCATATGTGCATATCGTTCAAATGTGAAGGCTAGTTTGATACGTAGACTTGCAAGATCACGCACTCTAGAAATAGCTGTGAATGTTAGGCCTTGCCTGTTGACATTGCCGATGTCAATTGTTGCCTTTTCAAGTGTTAGGCCTTGTGATTTGTGTATTGTTAAGGCCCATGCCATTTTGAGTGGTATTTGACGACGTCGACCACGACTCAATGGGGCAATAGGGACATTTTTTGGATTATGCTAGTCCCAAGCGGGCCCAATGTAATTGTTGAATTCAACAACAACAAATAATGGAAGTGAAGGTGGATTTTTAGTATCATTGTAGACTATTGCTTTGACTTCACCAAGTGCACCATTAACAAGGCCTGTTTCCACCCATAAATTTGAACATAACATTACTTTTTGTTGAACACATAATAGAAGCTTATATTGAAGTTGTTCTTCATCTGGATTTGAACTTGGTGGCCCCTTAAGTTGCTCTGCAATTGATAATGCAACAGGTTTTGCCAAAGACAATAACATTTGTTGGTTATGTAGTGAGACCATTTCATTTGTTGCGAAGAGATGTATTGAGGATAAGAAAGCAGTTTGCTCTGTAGAGGTCAATGCTGAGCTGGAGCGTGACATTAGAACTTTCCAATCTTCAATTGTAGGTTCTGCATTTCTTAAATTGGAGAGGAGAGTACGAAATGAAATTTGTGTCAGAGTCTCACCTATTTGACGAAAGATTTTGGTAAGAGTGATAACTTTTGTAAAACTGTGCCATAAAGTGCCTCCATATGATGTTGAGGCATACATAGGGATGTCCTTGACTGGTGGAAGTTGTCCTAGATCACCAAAGAGCATGATTGAGCGTCCTCCAAATGGTATTTGGTTATTGATGGGGAATGCTTCATGTAGCCTCATGTCAATGCATTGTAGCAACTTGGGTCCAATGAAGCTTATTTCATCTATCAGTATGTACCGAATATAATACATTTTTTCTTGGAAGCTTGCTAGTGTTTGTCCTTGCAAGGGTTCTATATCTTTGATAGGTATTCGTAGAGCAGAGTGGATTGTTGACGCTTCTATGTTGAATGCTGATACGCCTATTGGTGCAAGAAGTAGTAATGGGGATTGTCCATTTTGGGCTGAGCTCATGAGTGCAATTTTGATGGATTTTATGAGGTGTGATTTACCTGTTCCAGCAGTTCCTTGAACAATTAATTTTAGAGGAGGTTGGCAAGTATCAGCATGTAAGTGTGACAAAATAATATCAAGTGCTTTTTTTGTTGTACAGATAGCTCATGTTGGATAGGGTGATTTGTAAGATGGCAGACTTGAAATGTTGGACGGTTGGATTCTATGAATGTAGTTGCAGATACTTTATGTTCTTCATTGATTTGGGAAGATCCCCAATCATGGTGTAAGTCAATGTCACGGTGACCAAGCATGTCTAGTTCGTCAAAATGGAGGGGAAGGCTTGGATATAGGCGAGACAATAGTTGCCATTCAGATGGGTTGTTATTTTGTATTATTTCTTCTTCTTCAGAAGAGCTGTCAGAATTTGTATTTTTAGGAGCTTCTGTTTGTGTACGTAGCACATGCCATGGGTGATAATTACATGCAAAATTCTCCCATTGTTGTATTATTTCAGCAGATGATGAACCAATATCATTATGAATGTTGCGAAATGGCTTGTACAATAGTAGTTCACTCCAACAAAATGCTTCATAGTTTTTGTCATCTTTTGCGGGGATGGTTATGAAGCGTGGGGATACACTTACAATGGCTTCTATGGAGCGCTTTTTCCATTGGCTATTCTTTCGAGATGGATTGAAAGTCCATTTTCTAGTTACTTCAATAAGTGACATGGACTGCAGATTTGTTGGGCGATCCATGTATGTATCAATGTAGTTTGGGGATGCAATATTTGTTTCAGAGGACATTGAGACATGTTGGAATTTTTTTTGGCTAACATTTAAAGAAACAAATATCCTACTTGATAAGCAGAGGGGCAGTTTTAGCAATAGGTGGCAACTTTCTTTGGCTCCAATATCACGATCCACTAGTGTTTCTGCAAGCATTTTTTAGAAAGTTGTGGGTGTTGGCTTGTCTGACTCAATAGTAGTTGAAATTCGTGACAACATTTCATGGTATGTTTCCGATTTGCTTTCAGCTTTTGCTGCATACTTTGCAATGTATTTGAGGACAACATGGATAGAAAGAACTGGCTGACAGTCTACATTTTCCCTCCAGATAGAGAGTATATAAGGGTTGTGTAGGTTTAAGCGATTGTCATTGTGAGAAGGGGTGAATGCTGGTTGGCCATGGTCATCTATTGCAAGACTTGATTGATCTTGCATGGTCCAAGGGGCTTTATAGCGACATTGAATGGTTTGGCCTTTTCTCCTTAGGCATGTTTGTAAGGTACACTTTGTATGGCGCTGTATACAATTTACTAATTCTGTGTAGTCAATTAGAGGGTCTAAAGGTAAAATGAATCTTGTGTCTAGTAGACATGGATCATCGAGAAGAGTTCAGTGGATTATTTGGTTTCTTAAAGGAAGGGGTCTGGGATTCCATGCAGAAACATATCTATTTATGAATTCAACTGCACTTTTTATTGATTGGAGATTACTCCATTGTATTCTCTCGATATCTGGTGCATCTTTTAGCCATAGAAAACCACGGATATGTGCTGAACCCCTGTGTTTCCATTCAAACCTGGTGAAAACTTATTATCAGTAATTGTTTAGAAGGTATTCAATGTAAATTGATTAATATATGAAAATTTTACCTGTACCAGTAGTCTGTTGCACCAAGTAGCTTTTCCAATACCTCTTCACGAAATGCAGTAAATCTATGGTGCATGTACTATGCTGTAAGGTGTGGATTTTGAACTATATTTTGTATCCTCCATCTGTAAGCAACTTGTGGATTTGTAGGTGAATTAGATGGCATTATACTATGCAAGTCTGGCCACTTTGTATCTGCTGCACTGAGTGTGAAGAATAGTGTTGGACAACCAATTTGTATGACCATATCGGAAAACTCTGCTCTAGAACGGTTCCAAAATTGGCGTGTTCCATGAATTGACGCTCCAAAGCATATGAGTTGTTCTGCAAGCTTGTCATCAGGAAAGTCCTTCAATCTTTCTCGAAGATCAAGAATAGTTGTTGGTACGCTTGGGTTGATATTTTTATGAACAAAGACAAATGTTGTTTCTTGGCTCCGATGGCGCATTATGATATTTAGTATGCAGTACCTAAACCGAGGGTGTTGGCCAAACCTATTATCATAATACCTGAGTAAGTGATGAGCATATTCATGTAATTTGACTTCCTTGATGCGTTGTTGTTTGAAGTCAGCTATGCCTGTAGGAAACAAACTAGGGAATGCCATTACAAATAATCCTTTTGTGTTGTATTCATTGATGGGAGATGGAGAAATTGGTGGCCAATCTATAGACAATGGTGGTCGTCCTTTGCCTAGTTGTAATAATGATCGTAATTATTCAACCTCTTTGCATGCCGGTGGAAGGCTAGCAACAAATGAAGTACTGGGTTGCATGTTTTCTTCTTCGTCTCCGTTGTTTGCATCATATGTATGCATCATGGTTGTAGATGTGGGACAAGGAATACTGTTTGTTTCATTTAGCAGTTCTATAATGTTAGTGGAATCACATGGCAGGATGGATAATGCGACCTCATCTAATTGTATAGTTTGGTAGTATGGATCGTTTAAGATTTTATATTGCAAGGCCTCGTATACACATCCTCTACTTACACAAAAGATGTCTTTTTGGCCAATGTTTTTTTTGTTAACCAATAAGATATCTAATTCATTTATATGTCTGGGCAAGTGGGTTGCAATAGTAGAAACATCTTGAGGAAAACAAATAGTGTGGCCACTATATTTTAGTTGGCCCCCCTTTGCATAGGTTACTTGAAGGATCGGGCTAACCCTTGCTATTAGCATCTCTTCAACTTGAGTTAGTTTTTTTAAACATAGGGGTTGCTCACCCGGGTCCATGTTATTCCATTTGGAAAAACAATGCCCATTTTTTTCAGATGCGCATCTGTAACAAGTAGGTAGTTTATTTATTTCCCTTGTTTTAATGCCAGGGTATTTTTCCATGCAGACTAAACAAGTTGGCATATTTGCAAGTTTATCTAATTTAGAGCGGAAGTTATTTCTTGCAGTATAGAAATCTTCAGTAAAATTAGGTTGTGGATGGATATGAGAAAATGGATTTACTTGAATTGAATTATGTATTTCATTTGCAAGTGGATGGAGCTGGGAGGGATTAGGAGAACATGGTAGTGTAGATTTGGAGATGCCATCTATGCGGTTTTGTTCATTTTCTCATCTTCTCTTATTGATCTGGTCTTTTCTTGCTTGGTAGCGTAATCGTTGGAGCTCATTTTTCTTGCAACCTTTTATTTTCTAACTCCATTTTTGAAGTTTCTATGAAGTCAAATAGTTCATATAATTTTAATATAATATATAATAAATAACCATGGGAAGCATGGGTTTTGGAAAAATATAGTAAATAACTATGTTCATTGTTTAAAGTAATTGTAACAAAATATACAACTTAGATGACATTTAATGTGAATAAATGTGTAGCAAAATAATAATAAATATTAATGTGGAGCGTTGAATATAATTTGAAAGCAAAGAAGATGATGCATTTGAAATGAAATATTCTGCATAGTTTATATTCAAATTCTTATAACACATGTGACATATAATTTACGATAAATTGAAAACCAAGTACGTTGACCATAAAAGAGAGCAATTCTTCAAATTCTATGTGTGCAAATTAAGCATGAAACATGTGTAAATGGAAATATCTATATATGTTTTCCATATTGAACAATGCAAATATGTATAAAAGTTTTGAGTAATTGTTTGTTGTGCTTACAAAAAGTGGTAAATTCCACTTGACTTAAGAAGAATACTTAAAAAAGAGTACAATAGATAAGCTAAGCTTGATTAATAGTTTTGATAACAATGCTTTGTGATTCATGGCCAGTGAAAGCATTTGTTTCAACGGACAATGCTAGTAGGAATTCTTTGTTCAAAACTGTGTCTAAAATTTGGCTAGCACCATTAGGTTCCGCTAGTAGGAGTTGGAAATCTTCTGCAGAAACTCCAAACAACATGGTCGCTAGTTCTTCAAAAGCGGTGACATTAAGAAGATGACCTGTACCATCTTGCAAGTCCATCTTGACCATGTAGGTAAAATCACATGTAGTAAACTCTGCAGAACACTTGGGGCACTTAAAAGCATTTGGGTTAATCTGGATAACCTTTTTTTTACACTTTTTGTTTTCCACCATGCGAGGGCAAGACATGTAGTAGAAGTTGTCTAAGTGGATCTTTGTGATAGTGGCCTTTACACAAACATTTTGTTTGTCAAGAGAGCCTCGATTCTCAATACTTGAAAGAGGAATTGGTTTTTCAAAATTTTCGGCAGATATATGCCTTTTTGAGAATGTAAGACAAGGAAGGGCAATCCCTGTAGTGGCATACCATTTTTGCAATTTTGAGGCTTCAAGCAAGTCGGGATTGATTACAATGGTTGTAGGAAAGATCGTATCAATAGATTTTACAAACCATGAGGTTATCCGATCACTTTTGATCAAAATAATTGGTGGGTTGGGTTGTAGAGGAATGTTAGCTAGTTGGTTCTGAATGATTTGGAATTGGTTACCCCAAATTGTGATATCAATGTGGCCAGACATGTCCAATATTGTAGCAGTACACTTTATTGTTTCAGTGCCATCCCTTTTGCGAATGGTTGATGGAGGAGAGATAGATAGAAGAACACCAATGACATCTACAAGGGAATTAATAGGTAATGGCATTAATGATTCAACGCTTTTGATATGGTAGATGTGTGTGGGTATTGTGGAGTCTATGCAAGTGGATGGACTAATGGTTGAGGAGTTGTGGAGGAATATTTCATATGGGTTAGTGTTGCTACTATATTTTGTGTTCCTTACTTTGATGTGACCATTTGAGATGACATAAATTTTGTTGGAATCGATCACATGGTAGAACTTATCTACAAGTTCATTAAAATAGGTTACATGTATCTTAGATCCAACTTTATCTACAAAATCGAACCCGAACACTTTCCCATCATTACTTGCATTTTTGTACGAATGAATTGGGCTTTTACTCAAGGCACGACCCTCTATGGACCATATTTTATGGTTTGGTGTTAAAGTTGTAATGGGATTTGGTTCTACTGGAGAGAGAATGTGCTTTTCCCTTGTTGATGTGGTCAATGGCTCTTGAGAGCTGTTAGAGAGCATATAGCTTGTAGCTTGATTAATAGCTGCTGGAGTTCCTATCATTAAGGCATTGTTTGTAATTACTTCCAAGCTATGAATTACGATAGCCCTACAATGAAAAGGAGAAGTTGAAAGTGAATGCAATGTACATACGTAAACAAGAGGAACTGAAATAAATAAGGTAATTATGGACATACGTGAATTTTTGGAAGTTTCTACAAATGTATTCTTTGAGGTGGATAATAGAGCCTTTGACTAAAGCCTCCTCGAAGAAAAGCTCATTGAATTGCGTGGGTAGCAATGCAGGATGTGTGTGTGTCCCATCTAACAGTTGAATACGATACTTGGTATGCATAGTTTGTGGTTGTTGAATGGGATCGATAGATGCAACTTGTAGAAATGGGTCAACATTAGGCATGCCTGAAAGGATGTTTGCAATTGCATTTGCAGTTAATTAGGCATGTGAATGTTTGAAGACATTGGAAGTGGTTGGCCTGCAAGCAAAATGATAGTATGGAATTTAGGAATTCAAGAAACGTAAAAGTAATAGTTAAGAAATGGAAATCGGGCAGTACGACGTTTCGTATGAGTGAAATTGAAATATTCTATACATTATATGCCATGAGTTTAGTTTTGAAGTGTTTTCGGTAGTCTTTTGTTTGGTATTATAAAAAACTTTAACAAAATAAGAAATGAACCAACATATTCAAGAAAGAAAAAAAAGCAACCACTAATTTGAAATAACTAAACTTTATTTTGTACAAGGCTAAAAAGACACTAATAATTATACACTTCTCTCAAATTAAATTAAAAGAATACTCCTTGAAAATATTATAGAATTCTTTGAAATTAAGAAAAAAAGCCCCAAAGCTCACCAAAACTTAACCTTTCAAAAACCAAAATTTACAAGAAGATAAACTGTTGTGTAGAGAAAGCCATATTCTTGTATTTTT
>VDFB02364897.1:0-15696 GCA_007258455.2 Sequoia sempervirens
ACATGCAACTGAAACAGAGGACTTTTCTAGACTTACTATTTTTAGTAAGTTGCGACAGCTACTCAAAATGTGGTTAAAATGCATTTGGACACACTTGCTATTTTTATTAAGTGTTATTTTTAGCAGGGTTTCAACAAGCTAGTTCAGAGGCTATTCCAGGCAGGTCAGTTTGAGCAATTTGATCTTCAACACTTCTAGAGGTATTTTTGGCAGGTTAGAACTTGAGTTAGGAGCTTCTCATAGTGAGGTAAAATATTTTTATAAAGTGAAATATTATTAAGGCATGGTGGACGCCTTAGTGGAGAAATAAGTGAATTTTATTAATGTATTTCACTTTAATACCTTAGACGCCTAACTTAGAGGATTATTTGTATTTTTGATAAAAGGCCTTCATGTAAAGGGACAACTTGAGAGATGGCTTTCTTAATGAAATGCAAATGTGAAAAGGTGAATGTGTGGATTTGAATGTCATGGGCACCTTAATTGAGGAAACAGGAGCCTCAATTGATGGAGAGGAAAGGTTATAAATATGAGTGTTGGGCTTCATTCTTATCATCCATTATAACGAAGTGCTGCCGAAATGGTGATTGAATTGCTTCGAGGAATGCATACCTCCTAGCTATCTTGGCTTTTTGCTTGAAAGATAGCAACTAGCTAAGAGAAAAGGTTGTTCTTTACACTAAAGAACAGATGGAGCTCATTGTAGTGAAGATGTTTCAAGTTTTCTGATGTTCTTTGATGTTTTTTGGTCGGCCACAAGTTGCTAGTTATTGTAGTGTTGAAAACATTTCAATCATAAGTCTGGTGTGAATTTTGTTTGCTTCTGGGTAATCTCTCAATCTCTTCCTAGGCCCTAGGCGTCCCATTTTGCAAAGTTGGGGAATTTTTAATGAAATTTCTGAATTTATCTTGAAGGTCGACCCTCCTGTGAGGCCGTACCATGCTTGTGTGAGCATTGGGATTCGTGCATAATTTAATACGTGTTTGATGCAATTTCAGTGTTGGAATTGAGCACCATCTTCCTTAGACTCATTTGCAATTAATTTCAAATCTTTTGGTGGAGTCTTGGAGGAGTTATGAGCTTTTAGGCATGGTTTTGCTTGCCGGTTTGAGTTTATTGTTTGTTGGTCTGCATTTAGTGCTTGTTGGTTTTGCATATCAGATTGTGGTAGTTGGAGTTTTGGGTCTGTTTTTCATATTTGGGAGTCTTATGAAGTTGGAGAAACATAATATATCATTTGCAGCAACTTGGACAGCTATAACACTTGGTTTCTTGCAGATTATATCTCATATTGTAACATTGAATCAATAGTATTGATTAGCTCTTTTACATTTCTGCAAATTACTATTGTATTCTCACTATTAGTGGAAGAGGGCAGGCCTCGCCGCCCTATTTACTTTCTTCCATAAGTATTTTCATTCCCACTGTTTGGTGGAAAAGACAAGCCTTGCCGTCTTTACTTTCTATACTTGCATATCTCATCTTGCTGATCGATTGAACTGTCAATCTACTCCCGCTGAATAAGTAGTCGAGTTGCACAATCTTTGTATTTCCAACATTTCAATTTATTACCTAATGATCCCCGGCGCCATATGCTCACACCTCAACCGTCATGGGATCTTGGTGTACATTTTTGGTGTAGGGTTACATTTCAGTGCTGGTTTTGGTTTTGCTAACGCTAACGAGTGAAATTGTTGATGTAAAATTTGAAAAAATTTAAAGGGGGTTATTTCATTGGTATCAGAGGCAAGATCTTGCCATCCTATGACCATCAGAGTTCAGTTGTCATATGTGTGATATAGAAAATAGATACTTCATTAGAAGTCAGGCAAGAACTCAGCATCAATATCCACCAGTTCCAAAGGCAGAGACACTTTCAAAGGCTTTGAGAGAGACTGGTAAAGCAGTTGACAACATGTCAGAAGGTCCTAGACTTTCAATGGAAGAAAGGGAAGCTAGAGCTGAAAGGAAATTTGATAATATGATAGATATGATGTCACGCTTGCTAGCAAGAATGGATCAGCAAGTGACTTAGAATCAGCCCCAACATCAACAAAACAATGTTGGAGAAAACAAAGGGTATCAATGGCAACAATGGTTCTGGAGGTCAATGAAAAGAGATAGAACTATTGGTCAACATGTGGCAAACCACTAGAGGTTCAACCTCAGACCTTTTCCTACCTTCACCAAAGGGAGGAACCACAAGGGGAGACCAAAGTGCCTTTTATGGATGATGCAAGACAAGCTACATGTAGTAACGCCACTTTACCTCCTAACCTTAGAGACCAATGGACCTTGATCGCTTAATGAACCAAAGCAAAACGTGGCTGAATGAGGAAGAGTTATCACCATGCTCCTAAGTGGGTCCCGTAACAAATTATTATCGCCAGTTCTTGGAAAGGTAACTCCACACCCATTTTGATGGGAGTGATAAATGTATGGCAAGGTCGTGGGTGCATAAGCTTGATAACTACCTTTCTCTTAGACCGATGCCTGAAGAAGATGCCATAAAGTTTGCAACTTTGCACTTGGAAGGAGCTGCCCATGAGTGGTGGTATTTGTTATTGTTTTGTAGCTTTGGGAGCTATTTTCTCCTAGATAGATTCAACTCAAGGCAAGTCGGCCTTTGTTTGATAAATAAAATTTGTATTCTTCTAGGTCGGCCCTAGAAAGAAAAATCACCTAGCTTGTATATATAGGAGAAGGTGTCTCCTCATTTTATTATCAAATCAATTCAAATCATTCCAAGTTCGAATTCTTTCAGCAGCATGTCAATTTTCTAAACAGCAGATTAGCATCAAGGAGAAAAGTCAAATACTTTGTGTATTCACGAAATTGCACCATATATAAGTGCAGATCCATTGTAATGTATTCAGCCTTTCTAGGACCTGATATTTTTCTGATTTATGAGAGAATTTCTTGTTGGGTTTTTTCTCCCTCGAGCAGGAGGGTTTTCCCAGGGTAAAATACTATGTTCATTGTTTTATGTGTTGTGTTTTTCTGCTTATTGCATTTATGATTCTAAAACTAACATGGTATCAGAGCAGGTTTAGGGAAGATCTGATCAGATTTGTCTAAGCATCCATTCATTGAATATTAATCAGACTTCTAGAGCAAACCTATAGCAGATGACGAGCAAATTTATAAGGCATTCTATGAGCCAAAATTGGACCAGCACAAGATTTTTTTGTAAAGACATCTTGTAAGGAAAATCATATCAGCATAGAGCGAATTTGTGAAGACATTCCTTGAGGTGAATCATGCTAGTATAGAAGTGATCTGTATGAAGCAATTCACGTCATTATCTGGAGTAGATTTTGTGCAGTCACTATATCTGATTTGGAGCAAGATTTGGAGCAACATTGAAGCACACTTTTGGAGCAGACCTTGTGTCTAATTTGGAGCAAAAGTAGGATCTGATTTGGAATAAGTTTTTTATCAGAATCTGGGGCAGATATTGTGTCTAATTTTAGAGAAAGTTTTGGAGCAGAAATCAGACATATTTTTGGGGCAGACTTAATGCAGTTTTTGTGAAAATAAGCTTCAGATTTATGAGCGTATTCTGAAGATAATTATTGCAGATCTTAAGGCGAATTATTGCAGACCTTGAAGGCTGTTATTGTTCAAATTGGGATTTCTAATGAGGTGTCGCTAAAGATAGCAATAAAATTTTGTAACTACAATGGAGACTGAAAGTTGAATGCTAGTATTTTGGTGGTTGGGATGTTGAGCAATGGAGAAAAGTGATGTGCGATTATGCCCTTCACATCAACAGTAAGCTTGCAGAATTGGATAAGTTCTACACGTAGGCTCTTCCTCTATCATTACAAGCTTGAAACCCTACTTCCTACATTACCAAGGAAGAGCTCAAAAAGATCATGGAATGGAATCTAAGCATAGAGGCAAATGGAGGCCGAGGCTATTGAGTTTTGTTTCTGCAGCGGATGAAGATGAAGTGAAAAGAGCATCACAATAGGCCTTTGCAGCGCTTCCTGATTTGAAAGGGGTAGTGATGGAAGTGTTGTAGAGACGGGCTAATTTAGTTGTGTCCATCCCTATTCTCTGTGCAATTGTGTTTGATCTAAAAATATGAGGTTGGTTGCATGGGATGGCAACACTGAAGGTGGTGAAGATGAGACACAGCTACAGGTCTAGCTCAATGGTGTACCAACAATAAAGAGATAAGTATTTTATGTTTGTACCTTTGAATAATAATCATGGATTTTATGTAGTTAATAATAATTCATGCAATAACATTGGGAATAGTGAATCATGTATGCTACTAGCATTGGTCTGTATATTCCTCTTCATGGTAGTTTGATTTTATGATCTATTATTAATCTCTTTAAAATGCAAGATGGATCGAGGAGCAAAAGGATGATGGATTGATTATCAAAGATTGCATAAGGAATTCAAAGGAAGAGCTTTAGGCATCCAGTGAGGAAGTCATGCCAGCTAGAGAAATGAACAAACATGGAGACATAGCTTGCAGCCATGGGACTGAGTTGGTGGCACATAACTCTCATGATTCTTCACTGGAGACATCTCTCGAGGGCACAAGGTTGGGTAAGCCTGATGGATGTAATGCCCTTCAGCATGATCTTTCGCTGACCGCTATCTTATTTTGGTGACCCTCGTGAGGGCTACCGGACTCGCTGATTAGGTTTCTTTTGTCCGGAGGTTGCTGTTGCTCATGAATTCAGGTGTTTGAACCAACGGATTCCTTCGGTTTTTGTATTTCATAGTTGATGTAATTTTCTGGTATTCTCGAGCACCTTCTGGAATTTACTATTTTTAGTAAATTCTATTTCTGGCACTGGTCCTGTTGGTTTCAGCACGGTTGGCTTTCTACTTCAGACTGTTCAGTTGGCTTATTCATTTTTGGCTTGGGGGCACAATTGGAGAGATAAGTTCGAATTATTTTAATAAAGTCATGTTTTAATGTTATATTTTGCCGTTGACCCCCCCTTAGCCTAGTGATTGAACTTAAGTTGTTTTAAAAGGTGGTCTTTGAGGGGTGGCGCCTCATGGGGATATTTTATATTTTTCTAAGGCTCAAAAAAACAATGCTTGGAAATGGACACCTATCTTGTGGAGGAGATCTTTTTTTAAATTAAAAGTCAAATTACCTTGAAGAAATGGGACGCCATCTTTGGAGGGAAATTAAGTTATTTCAAATTTGAAAGTTAGGGTTTCTAGAAGCTCCTGGAGAGTCTACACAAAATTATAAAATGAGGTCTTGGGTCTTCATTTGGATTATCTGATATCTTGAGTAATGTTATGCTGCCGAAATGGTGTTGGACTGCTTCGAGGAATGAATGCCTCCTAGCTTGGCTCGACTTCGTGCTTGTAAGATAGCACCTAGTGGAGAGGTTTGCTTGTTGTTGAGTGAATTTTGTAGTGAGGATTGCTTGTAGCACTTGGGTTTTGCATATGTAGTTCTGTTTCTTGCATTTTAGTAATTTTCTGGAGTTGTTGTTTATCTTGGCTATAAGTGAGTGTCAATTGCAGATTTGAAAATAAAAATTATCTCCTTATGGGTGTTGTCTCATTGCATTTATCTGTCAAGGGCGAACTGTTTTGGCAAGTTTCAGATTTTATGATGAAGAACTGAATTTTATAGGAAGAAATCGCCCCTCCTTGAGGGCCGTACCATTCCGTCCTTGCTTGGGATTCGTGCAAAAAAAGATACAGCAGTTTAGGTCAGTTTTTTGGTTCTTACTTGGGCGCCTTTGTCTTAGGGAGCTAATGCATTTCGTTTGGGGTCGTTTGGTTGAGAATTGAGGGAGTTGTGATCATTTCAATTGGATTCTGTGTTGCTGGTTATTAGTTTCAGACCTTGGTTCAATCACATCAGTTTGCATTTAGGCTGTCATTTGAGTTGAGTTGGTGTTAGGGAGTCATGATAAGCATTGTGGAAGACACATTTACTATTGCAACAATTTGAAGAGCTCTAATACTTGATCTTGCAGGCATTCTACATTTCATTGTAAGCTGGACAGTAGTACTGTCAGCATCTTTCTTATTCTTGCTATTTATACGTTGTAATACCCACTGAATAAGTGGAAGAGGCTGGCTTGCCGCCTATTTACTTTGAATTGCATTGAAGTTTTAATATCTCCGCCATATGGTCGCCTCATTCCATTCTGGATTGGGTAGCACATAATTGGTGTTGAGTTACTTTCAGCAGAATTAGTGATAGGGATCCTCTGACCATATGCACGCCGTCATCTGGCGCATTCTTGGTTAGGGTTATTTCAGTTTATGCATTTGCATTGAGATCCTCTGACCACATGCTAACACCTTGCCCATCTCGGGATCCTGGTGTACATTCTTGATTAGAGTTGAATTCTGCATTGTTCAGTTATTTGCTAACCCTAACGAGTGCATGTTGTTGTAATTGCATTGAAAAAATTAAAAAAAAATTGCCTCGGTATATTTCAATGGAGAGTTTGTAACAAAAGAAGATTGAGAAAGATGAAGACACCAAACAACCGTATAACGTAAATCCTATCCTCCTCGATTTGGAACAACAGCTTCATGGTTCATGCATGGTCAACTATTGAAGCCCTACAAAAGAATTCTAAGTGGAAAACGCAGGTTCCTATCAAAGATAATTGGAGAAGACTTGCTAAAGACTATTGATTGAGAGTTATGAAAGTGAGTTGGGTAAAACAATGACATGCCCGGGAAGAGGACTAAGGTTCTGAGATCCGTCAATGGAGGGGAGTTCACTTCCAGAGGATTTTTGTAATCTCTATATTGAGGCAGGGATCAAGAGGGAGTTCTGTGTTCATCAAAATGGAGTCCTATGTCTCAAGGAACTGGTGAGGACCTCAATCGAGAAATAGCGAAGGTGTCGCTAGGTTGCACCGCTGTACACGCGCTAAGTCCTTGGAAAACCTTTTCACCTGCAGAGAACTGAATTGCACAAGACAGTCAACCTAGATTTGACATTGGCAGCTTTGCAAACCTATTCAGAATAGGGTGATCTGGGATGAGGTTGAGGAGGACAATCCTAGACTCTCACAAGTCAGTAATGCCAAAGGTGTGCGTTGGAAACCGCTCCTCTAAGGCAAGCATTGCAGGCAATCTTGATGAAAAGGTCGAGGTTAATGCATGCACTTGAGCTTCAAAGGGAGTCACATCATCATGAAGATTTAGTTGTAATGTATATTTCTCTCGAGACGGAGAAATATGAGGTGAAAGCCCTTAGAGTATACCGACGTAGAAATGAGGTGAAAGCCCTTGTAGTGTATACCGGAGATCGAGAAATATGAGGAAAGCCCCTTTGTAGTGTATGTTTCTTTTGAGACGGAGAAATATGAGGCAAGCCCTTGTACATCTTTGAGACTGAGATGTGACGTCATCTTGAGAGACTCCATGACAAGGATATCTTGAACATCTCTAAGACTGAGATGTGATGTCATATTGAGAGACTACATGATGAGGATATCTTGTACATCTTTGAGACCGAAATGTGTTTTTCCACAAATGGGTGTAGCCATTGTGGACGTCATGTTGAGAGACTCCATGACGAGCCCTTGTCCATCTCTGAGACTAAGATGTGTTTTTCCACAAATGGATGTAGCCATTGTGGGCATCATGTTGAGAGACTCCATGACGAGGATATTTGAAAATACCTCCCTAGCTAAGAGGGAGTGTTAGTGTTTTGTAGCTTCGGGAGCTATTTTCTCCTAAATATATTCAACTCAAGGCAGGTCGGCCTTTGTTTGATAAATAAAATTTGTATCCTTCTAAGTCAACCCTAGAAAGAAAGATCGCCTAGCTTGTATATATAGAAGGTGTTTCCTCATTTTATTATCAAATCAATTCAAATCATTCCAAGTTCAAATTCTTTCAGCGGCAAGTTGATTTTCTAAGCAGCAGATTAGCATTAAGGAGAAGAGTCAAATACTTTGTGTATTCATGAAATTGCACCATATATAAGTGCAGATCCATTGTAATGTATTCGGTCTTTCTAGGGCCTGATATTTTTCTGATTTATAAGAGAATTTCTTGCTGGGTTTTTTCTCCCTCAAGTAGGAGGGTTTTCCCAGGGTAAAATACTGTGTTCATTGTTCTATGTGTTGTGTTTTTCTGCTTATTGCATTTCTGATTCTAAAATTAACAGTATCATGGTTTGGTCACTCTTGGCCATAACCTCATTCAAACATATGAAGAGTTCACCAAGCTGATCGAGAGGTTTGATACTAAGGATCCTAAAGTGAAGTTTCGTGAGCTTGCATTGTTGAAACAACATGGCTCATTGGATGCATATATTGTAGATTTTCAAAGGCTTTTCGTGATGGTGCCCAATATCACTGAAAGAAGACTTGTTGTGTTGTTCTCAGAAGGTTTGATGGAACCATTGAAGGGGTGGGTAAAAGCATTTGATCCACCAAGTCTTGATGAAGCCATCAAGAAAGCTAGAAGCATGGAGTTGGCTGCCCCTAGGCCAAAATTTCCGTCCAAGCCCTTTGCTCACAAAAGAGATAAGAAGCACTCTTCAAATCTGCACAAGAAGTTTCCTTCTAAGTTGGATGATGAGCTTCGTGAGAAGCTTAGAAAAGATGGCAAATGTTACACATATAGAGAACCATGGACTAAAGGCCATAGGTGTTATGGAAGAGGTCGTTCTAATCACATGGAGGCCTATTCTGATTTTGCATCAGAATGTGATTTTGCATCAGAATCTGATTTCTCAAAGCAGCAGTCTAATTTTGGGGACAGCCAAGAAGAAAGAGCTCCAAAAGAGTCCAATAAAGAGCAAGGAATTAGGGGCCCCATTGCCCAACTCTCTAGTTTTCAAAAGAACGAATCCTTTAAAATTCGTGGTGTGATTGGAAGGCATCAAATTGTTGCTTTGGTTGATATTGGAGCAACACATAATTTCATTGATGGAGTGGTTGCAAAGAGAGGACTCAAAACTGAAGAATTTGAAGGCTTCAAAGTCATGGTAGCGGATGGGTTTCATATCTCTTGTAAACGAAAAGTGACAAACATGTCTATGCAATTGGGCAACTATGAAGTCAAAGATGACTTCTATGTTGTTAGCATTGGATATACGGATGTTGTCCTTGGCATTCAGTGGTTGTGATCTCTTGAAGAGATCTCTCTAAATCTGCAAACAATGGAGTTAAAGTTTCAATCAAATGGAAAGAGGGTGGTGCTAAGAGGAATGTCAAATGGAGGCCCACGAATTGTATCTTTCAAAAGAATGGAGAGGCTGATTCGACATGATCAAGTTGAGTGGGCAGCAAGATGTATAATTCTACCAGCTAATCCGGTTGAAATAAAGAGGCACTATCCCCCTGATATTCAATCATTGATCACTAAGAAGAGTAAGGTCTTTGTTGATCTGCCTCCTAGGAGACCTCCTGAAAGGGGGACTGAGCATGTCATCGAACTTGAAGAAGTGGCCAAGCCAGTTTTTACAACCCCATACCGGTATCCTAAGAAGCAAAAAGATGAGATTGAGAAGAACATTAGAGAAATCTTGGAGATGGGTTTCATTCGCCCAAGTAAGAGTCCTTTTGCTTCAAAAGTTGTGCTCGTGAAGAAGAAAGACGGCACCATTCGCATGTGTGTGGACTACTGTGCGTTGAATCAAAAAACAATCAAGAACTGATATCCTATTCTCAGGATAGATGAGCTCATTAATAAGCTACATGGAGCCAAGTTCTTTTCAAAGATTGATCTAAGATCGGGCTACTATCAGATTCACATGAGGAGATCAAATGTTGAGAAGACGGCATTTAGGTGCCATTATGGTCATTTTGAGTTCTTAGTCATGCCATTTGGGTTGACTAATGCTCCTGCTATTTTCAATCTTGTATGAACCGAATCTTTTAGAAGCAATTGAGGAAGTTTGTGTTGATTTTCTTTGATGATATTCCCATTTTCAGCAAGACTTGGGAAGAACATCTCAAGCACTTGGACTAAGTGCTTAGCATTCTTGAATCAAAAAGTTTGCTTGCCAAAGAGTCCAAATATGAATTTGGAATGATGGAGCTGCTCTACCTTGGTCACATAATCAATGTTGAAGGAGTGAAAGTTGATCCTGAAAAGATCAAGGCAATCTTGGATTGGCCACCTCCAAAGAACTTCACGCATTTGAAAGGGTTCTTAGGTCTTTGTGGCTTCTACAGAAGATTTGTGAAAGGCTACTCTCAAATTGCTACTCCTCTTACTGATCTCACCAAAAAGGGAGCTTTTGTATGGTCAGAAAAGGTACAAGGTGTTTTTGATAAGTTCAAGCAAATTATGAGTTCATGTCCAATTTTGGCTATACCAAATTTTACCAAGCCATTATAGTTGGTGTTGTTTTAATGCAAGAAAAACATCCTATGACAAAGAGAAGACTTACTCCATCTATGACAAAGAAATGCTTGCAATCATGCATGCGTTGGCCAAGTTTACACAATACTTGGTGGGGAGCAAATTTGTTATCAAAATTGATCACAATAATCTCAAACACTTTATGCACCAAAAGGATTTGAACGAAAGGCAGCAAAAGTGGGTAAGCTACAAGCTTACGATTTTGACATTGAGTATGTCAAAGGCAACAACAATATTGTGGCAGATGCACTATCTAGAAGGCCTCATTTGAATTCATTGTGTGAGCTTATTGTTGATTGGAAGGAGTTGTTGCTTACTGATTATGCCAAAAATCAGTTCGCAACCAGCATTGTTGAAGGTACTTTTCATGATGAAAGGTACAAAGTGGTTGATGATTTGATACACTACAAAGAGAGAAACTTTTTGGAACTTGAATCCAAGCTCAAAAAGAAGATTTTGCAAACTTTTCATGATGTTCCACTTGCTGGTCATCAAGGTTATTTCAAGACCTATAGGCAGATTCGTGAAAGATTTTCATGGAAGGGGCTGAAAGATGATGTCTTGTGCTACATTAAGGAGTGTCACACTTGCCAAATGAACAAGAATGAGCATACATTTTCAGCTGGTTTGTTGCAGCCTCTACCGATTCCCAATCAAAAATGGGTAAGTATATCGATGGACTTCATCACGAGGTTGCCAAAGGTTCAAGGCAAGGACTGCATCTATGTTGTGGTGGATAGATTAACCAAGTTTGCTCATTTCTTTGCAATTACTAGTTCATTTTCAGCAACTCAAGTTGCAGACTTGTTTTTTCATGAGGTGTTTAGATTGCATGGGCTGCTGAAAAACATTGTGAGTGATAGGGACAGCAAGTTCCTAAGCACCTTTGTAAAGAAGGTTTTCAGTTAAGGTGGTACAATGCTCCTCAAGGCACTAAGTTATCACTTACAGACCAGGATGGGCAAGCGGTGTGAAATGGTTGGAGGGATATCTCAGAAACTATGTTTCGGAGCAGCAAAAGGCTTGGGTGAGATGGCTTCATTTAGGAGAGTATTGCTACAATTCATCCTTCCACATGTCTATCAAAATGTCTCCATTCATGGCTCTTTACGAATATGAGGTCCCTAGCTTTGCTGATTTGATGTTTGGTGATAGCAAAGCCCCTCAAGCAAGGGATATGTTGCAACAGAGTCAAGACATTTTGAAGTCCTTGAAGAACAATCTCCATCTTGCACAGAATCAGCAGAAGATGTACGCTGATCAGCTGCGTGTTGAGTGGACATTTGAGGTTGGTGACATGGTCTATCTTAGACTCTAGCCTTACAGACAGTCTACTCTCGAGAAGAGTGGAGCAGAGAAACTCAAGCCATGTTTCTATGGGCCATTCAGAGTCATCAGGAGAGTTGGTGCAGTGGCTTATGCGTTGGAGCTACCAGCGAGTAGCAAAGTTCATAATGTCTTCCACGTGTCTCGCCTCAAGAAAGCGCTTGGGCACAATGTTGTTGCTTCTTCAGATTTGCCTCTATTGGATGAGGAAGGACAGTTGGTTTTAGTTCCAGAGGAGATCATCAATTCCAGAGAACGCTCTTTGAGGAGAAGGACAATCAAAGAGTATTTGGTGAAGTGGAAGAATTTGCCTATTAAGGATGCTACTTGGGAGAATGAGGAGATTTTGCAGCATCCAAACTTGCAATTGCTTGAGGGCAAGCAATATTGGGGAGGGCGGACTATAATGTCCCCTTCTCAGTAGTGATCTGTGCAGTTGGCCGTTAGCCTATTTCGGAGGCCCGTAGGCTAGTCGGGAGCAATAATTAGGGTTTCCTATTTTCCAGGAGGATATTTTGGCAGTTTTGGAGGCTTGCATGTTGGAGTTTGGCAGTTTGGATTCTGGATTCCTTTTGGGTTTTCTAAGAGCTTCGCAATGGTATGACATGCAACTGAAACAAAGGACTTTCTTAGATTTACTATTTTTAGTAAGTTGCAACAGCAACTCGAAATGTGGTTAAAATGCATTTGGACACACTATTTTTAGCAGTATGCTAATTTTAGTAAGTGTTATTTTCAGCAAGGTTTCAGCAGGCCAATTCAGAGGCTATTTTAGGCAGGTCAGCCTGAGCAATTGGTCTCCTTCACTCTAGGAGTTATTTTTGGCAAGTCAGAGCTTAGGCGCTTCTCCTAGTGAGGTAAAATATTTTTATAAAGTGAAATATTGTTAAGGCATGGTGGACACCTTAGTGGAGAGATAAGTGAATTTTATTAATGTATTTCACTTTAATATTTTGGACGCCTAACTTAGAGGATTATTTGCATTTTGGATAAGTTTATTATCTTCAAGAAAAGGGATGACTTAGAGAAGGGTCTAAATGAAATACAAATTGCAAATTATTGAAGATGAATGTGAATTTGAGATAGGCGCCCTAATTGGAGGGAAAAATGGATTTGAATTGAGGAGAAAAGTTATAAATATGAGCCTTGTCCTTCATTTGCAGTTATCTATGAAGAAATTATAATAAAGTGTTGCTGAAATGGTGATTGAATTGCTTCAAGGAATGCATACCTCCTAGCTATCTTGGTTTTTTGCTTGAAAGATAGCAACTAGCTAAGAGAAAAGGTTGTTCTTTGCACTGAAGAACAAATGGAGCTCATTGTAATGAAGATGTTTGAAGTTTTCTAAAGTTCTTTGATGTTTTTGTCAGTTTGCAGTTTGCTGGTTTTTGGTTTGGCTGTAGGTGGTTTTCACTCATAACTCATTAGGCGAATTTTTGATGGTTTTGGGTAGTGGATCATTCCATTCCTATGGCCTAAGCGTCCGTCTTTGCTGGTTTTCAGATTTTATCATGAAATATTGGAATTTCTATTGAAAGTCGCCCCTCTTTCCAGGCCATACCATGCCTGTCATTGCATTGGGATTCGTGCTTAATTCATTGTTAGGTTTTTGATGCAGTTTCAGTGTCTTGACTTGGTTGCCATCTCTCCTAATTTCATTTGCCATCTCTCCTAGTTTCATTTGCATCCTATTTCATGTTAATCCAATGAGTTTTGGAGGAGTTAGGAGCATTTAGGAGTGTTTCATGCTTGCTGGTCTGAGTTTGTGCTTGCAAGTTTGGTATATCAAATTGTCAAAAGTTTGAGTTTTGGTTTGGTTTTTCATAGTTGTGTGCTTGAGAAGTTTGGAGGAACATTCTATAATATTTTGGAGTGATTGGGCAGCAGTATCTCATTGTTATTTGCAGATTATATCTTATTGTAAGACTGATATCAGTAGTACTGATTCAATCATTCTACTTCTGCAACTTTACTTCTATAATTCCCACGATTGTAGAAGAGACAGGCCTCGCCATCTTTACTTTCAGAATTTATTTGCTATAATGCCCGTTGAACAAGCAGAAGGGGTTGGCAAGCCACCCATACTTTACTTTTCATGCACTTTGTAATCCTCATAATGCTGATCAACTGAGTCGTCAATCTACTCCCGCTGAATAAGCGGTCGAGTTGCATAATCATTATATTTCCAGCATTTCAGTTTATTAGCTAATGATCCCTGGCGCCATATGCTCACATCTCGCCCGTCATTGGGATCTTGGTGTACATTCTTGGTGTAGAGCTACTTTCATCAGCTGGTTTTGGTTTTTCTAATGCTGACAAGTGAAGTTGTTGATGTGAAAAATTGAAAAATTGTAAGGGGGTTATTTCATACATTATGGGTCCATAACCCACAAATCCCAAGATCGTTTTCACCTCTTGAGCATTGGGAAAAATTGATGTTATTTTGAACTAGGTGGGATAAGACAAAGATATAGAAATAATCTTAGCATCAAACATGGGATATATCAAATTTTACAAGAGGAGTGACAACCTCCCATTAACTTGGGAGTAGGACAAGAATTGAATATTAGTGTAAACCAAAAAAAATTAAGTCCTTTATTGTACATCTTTCATTTTTTTCCAATGATTTAGTACTTAAGTGTCATTTAAGAGAACATATACTAAGAAGATTATAATATATGATTCAATGATAAGAGTGGAAAGATGTTTTAGGCTATTTGTATTACATCCTCATTAGAGACCAACTCACCTCAAACTTGGTTTGAATGTTTAGGAGAAATAGGAATATACTTTATCTAGGGGAAAATTGTCATTGGGTTGTTTAGGGGGTATAACCCGTAGTAAAAGATCTTGTTATTCACAACACTCCCATAATTCATAATGATGCAACATTTTTTCTGGATCTCAACAAGGGTAATCAAAAGTTTGTATTCATCACCCCGATCTTTGTGGTAATGGAATGAGAGAAACTTATCTTAAATCACAAGTCTTGCCAATGTCCAACTCTTGGTTTTGTTGTTAAGATACAGTCATACATGAACAGGAAGAATATTGGACAATAAATTGTCCTCACACTTCAGAGGATGGTGTTAACCTTATTAGTAGTTAAGTTGAGACCAATATAACAAATACTCTCCAGGGACATCATTTTAGTATAAAGTCAGACATAACCAAATTATATCAAGCCATCACAATAGAAACAATTACATCACAAGAAGGAGCTAAGAATTACAATTCTATGAGGTTAACTTGGGATCTTGATATTGGCAAAAATGATTTAGCGACAAACAAAAAATTGCTTGAGGACAAGCAATCTTGGGCAGGGTGGACTGTGGTGTCCTATCTTTTGCCCCCACTAGATAAATACATCAGCGCTTAAAAACTCTGAACACCTTTGCTATATGATGGCCGACCTGTATTGTTTCGACACAACCTTGAAAAAGAAACTAAATTAAATTAATCTATATTTTAGGGCTAACCTCCTTTATCACCCAAGACAAGGCATATATAATAGGACACATCGATTTAGTGAGGAGGTGGCAGCACTTTATATCATCAAAGTCAGCAAAGGCAGCGATTTTTATTAAGGCAGGGAATAATATATTAAAAGGTAACGATCAGTGGTAAGCAAAAGTTAAGGATTACTAATTGTAAAGACAATAACATTAGTGAAAGGGTGTGACCCTTTCTCATTGGAGTGATATATAAGGCAAGACAAATCAATTGTAAAAGCATCAAGGAAAATAAGAAATAAGTCTGCATTCATATAGCAGCAGCAGTTGATATAATCAGCAGATCTATTCATGAGAAGTGTATGAGGAAATCAAGGAATAGCATTCAAAAATAAATAATGATCTGCACTCAGAAAGGTAACAGAATGGAATGTAATCAGATTTAAATACAATATACATAAACAGCGAATAAGGACAGAAATAGGAGTATTTCCTGAGCATAGCAGCAGATACATTAATATGACATACTCAGATTTGGGAAGAAGAAATAAGAAGTCTGATATGGAAATATCTTCT
>VDFB02364899.1:0-23328 GCA_007258455.2 Sequoia sempervirens
CTAGTTAAGTGGGATGATGTATGTCTCCCGAAGTAGGAAGGAGGTCTTGGGCTACGTTGGGCTGATTTGAATGGGAAAGCTTTGGCATCAAACTTTATTAGCAATGGTGTTTTCAACAACATCAGACTTGGGCTAATATCCTTACCTCAAAATATCTTGGGGGTGTAGAGAGTGTGGATGTGTTGAGATATAGCCTTATGGGTAAAGGTTCTATGGTTTGGAGTACCCTCAAAAGGGGTGCCAAGCTGATTAAATAGGGTTATTTTGGATTTGCAACAAAGGCTCAGATGCTCTCTTTTGGTTTGATTCTTGGGATGGGCACCCTCCTATTATGTCAACACTCCCTCACTTGTAGGATTTATGTAGGATTTTTTGGAGGTTGGATGGAGTCGTGTAGTGGATTTCAAAACCCCTCAAGTTCTAGCTCAAGATACTATGTATAGGTGGAAGGTCCCACATGAGTGGCCTCCTGGGGGATCGATGGAGGATCATTAAGAGCTCACATTTTGGCTGGTGGGGTTCACAACTCTCTTTTGGAGAGGGATGTTATAGATTGGGGTCATGATCAAAAAATAAAATTATCTGTTACCTCTAGTTATTAGGTGTTGGACAAATAATTTTTTTGGTGTACGAGGGTTCCCTGGTGGAAACAGATATGGAATAAATTCTCATGGACCAAGTGCAATTTCTTCTCGTGGCTAGTGATTTATAATAGATGTCTGACTTGGGAGAATCTTTGGAAGCATGGTTTTTTAGGGCCCCTCTATGTGTGTCTTGTGCTCGAATAGTGATGAGAACTCTTCTCATCTCTTTTATTAGTTCTCTTTTGTTAGGGTGGTTTGGCACCTCTAGTGGGATGCCTAGAATCAGCTATGTAGGCATGCCTCTTCTTTAGGTGACTTCTAGACCAAGTTAGGGAACTCTCCAGCTAAGAATTCCTCCACATAGCTCAAACAATTGGTCCCAGCTTAATTATCTGGCATATTTGGTTGGAGCACAACCGCAAGATCTTTTTGGATAAGAAGCTTCAGGTGCAACATGTTTGGATGAGAATTTTTGGGGTTCTTTAGGAGACTTCGGTGGCTAAGTGGGATATTTTGGTCCTCGTGGATCCTGGAGATAGATGAGTGGTTCAAAGTTTTGGGTTTTCAGTTTTTGGGTGTTTCAGTTTGTGACAGGTGTGGGCCTATGGTTGGTCTAAGTTAGAGTGTTAGAGAGAAGGTTCTGAGAGATGGTCATTAGAGCCCACCTCCTCTTGAGGTGTTGAAGATATTGATGGGTCCTCTAGAGGTAATCTTGGTCATGCCGGGGTCAATGGAATTATCAAATTAGCAAAGATAGTTTTGGAGTGGTTGATTTTTTCTTCTCAGAGTATAGAGGTCAGCACTCTAACAATTTCATGGTGGCCTTATCTATTCTCTTGGATTTGAAAAGGGTTTGTGCCCTTGGTTAGAGAAGGGTAATCTATGAGTTTGATTATGAGATTGTGATTGACTTGTTGAATAAGCACCAATTGGAGGATGTGAATTGACAGCTGGTTGAGGTGGTAAGGTAAACCATCTCTCTAGGTGGAGTCCTAGATTCTATCACCTTCTGCCATATCCCATGGGAGTGGAATAAGGTGGTTGATGGCTTGGTTAAATGGGTGTCTAAGTGGATGGGAAATTGGAAAGTGGAAGATTGGGACTATCTTCCTGAGTCTCTTTCTCAGAAGTTGGAGGATTTGGTTATGGAGGATATGAGACGTTTCTTAGGAGTTGCTTGATGGCTCTAATTCTGGTTCTTAACCCCTAGTGTGTTGGTTGTATTTTTTGGCTTTGTACTATTTTCTTGGATCAATAAAGTTTTTACCCTCTTCTATTAAAAAAATGCTTGCAAAGGATAATTCTTCATTGAGTGCTTGTTATTTCCTACATATAATGTTCTTGATATAAAAAAAGGTATGTGGGATTATTGAGCTTGATTCCCCTTAATATCATGAAATCCATACCTAGCCTAATAAACAAAAATATCCTACCCAACCTATCCCATAAATAAAAATGAGAATTCATCCAACATGCTATTTATTTTACCCTCCATAGTAGTACTCTATCACGGGGGTTATGATAGAACATTATTGTGATGCCTCAACTTAGATGAAACAGACTCAACACTTATAGAATTCCATAATGGTATTTATAGAAATCATACTAATGAACTTACCCTAGCAAATAAATTACTCAACATTAGTACTCTTGTGGGAAAACATTCCTACCAATATGTCAAGAAGTGTATCGCTTATCAAAAGTACAGTATCTAATTCATGCTACCTCACAATCCTTATAGCTTATCATTACTCCTTATCCCTTTGCTACATGGGCACTTGACCTCATTGGTAAGACTACTTTATCATCCTTTGATGGTCATAAACACATTAATACTGCTATTAAATACTTCACTAAGTGGGTCAAAGCTATTCCTCTCACTCACATGACTAACAAACACATCTCAAAATTTATCCTTAATCACATCATTTTATAGTATGGTCTTTCCATCTCCATTATTATCAAACATGAAATTTTTTTTAAGAATCATGAAGTATGAGTCTTCAATTGAAAATTCTATGTCAAAAACAAATGGTCTAGTCCCTACAACCACAAGGAAATATCCAAGATAAGGCATCTAACAAAACACATTAAAATTCTCAAGAAGACCATCAATGATGTTGGCCACTTCTAGCACCTATAAATCCATCCCACCCTTTGGGCGTATTGTACTAGAATTTGCACACCCCTTGAAGCCACTTTGTATTCCCTAGTCTTTGGTATTGAAGTGATATTACCAATTGAGGTTGAGCTTTCCTCCTTACATATCCCATTGCAACATCTCCTTGATGAGGAAGAGTATGGGTACATACACATCTAAATGAATTGGATCTCATGGATGAACACCACCTTGCAACACTATATCATCTGAAAGTATATCAAAAATATCTTTGATGTAGTTATAATAAATTCCTTAGAAGCAAATAATTTAAAACTAGTGACCTTGTAGCTATAAAAAATACCTTAGAATCTAATAATTAAAATTTGGTGACCTTGTACTTAAGTAAAATTATAGGAACACAAATTAGGCCACAAAAAATAAAGGAAAACTTGAACCTAATTGGCTAGGCCCCTAGATCATTATAACAAAGTATGTATTGGGAGTGTATAAAGCTACACAGCATGACCAAGAACTTGAGGAATCCATCAAACTATTCATCTTAATTGCTTATATACTTGAACTATCATTTTTATCTTGCAAAAAAAAGAAGCAAAAAAGAAAAAAAGAAAAAAAAAATCTAAAAAATAAAAAAAGCAATTAAAGAAAGAGAGCAAAAATCCATTTAAAAAAAAGTAAAATGAAAATTTATCATTTGGTGAAAACCATTTTTATGGCGCCTTGGGAAATCATCATGATGAAAACATTTTCGCAAGTGCCATGTATGATAGTTAGGATCTCTCTTATATATAAGTACCCTACAACTTGGGGGCATTGAGATTATCTATCCATTCACTAATCCATTGCTATCCTTCAAACCTTGTGTAGAATAAGGGACAACACCTTGACCAATGCTTCAAAAAACCTCTTGGACATTCCGTATCACTGCTATGACATTATGATATGTATCTTTTAGCCTTAGCATCCTTTAGTCCTTTAAGTCTAACAATATCATTATATTTCATAGCATGACCTCTAGCTACTTACAATTGTTGTACTACAAGAAAAAAATAATGTCATGATGTCATATTAGAAAGATTAGATCCTTAACGATCACAAAATCTCTTTTTTGGAACTTTAGCTAGTTAACTATCATCATCATGATCTTACAATATTAAGGGATTAAAGGTACCTTGGTTGTCTTAGTTTTATCATCCTTATTTTAGTTCCCATGGCATACTTCTCCACAAAGACCATAGTTCTTTATACTATGTTGCATATTGAGGTTATAATGTTGGGGCACGAGTCTTGCCTTTGCTTTTATCTTCATTATTGATTTTCATGCAATTATGTTAATTTGTTTTCTTTTATATTTTGATTTATTTATTTTATTCAAATCTCCACACATATTGTGCATTTTCGTCATAGTTTGTTATATCATAATGCTAGACATCTATGTAAAATTAAAAAAAGTTGCTTATACACATCGTAAAATTTTCATAGATTATTAGCATGCACCTATGGTGAAATATTCCAAAAGATATTATACTACTTCATTTCCATTTTTATAATCATAAGCCATAATAAAAAAATCCTCACACATTTATAATCATCTAAGAAAATCACCATCACCACCCAATTCATTCATATTAATTACCCCACCCATCATAATTATAAAACATTATCTCATCCCATCGTTGATAGACTAATCCCCATCCTTCTCCTCATGCCCATCTTATTATTCCATCCTCATCCATGATTTCTCCTTAACGTTCATCCATGATTTCTCCTTATGCCCATCTTATTTTTCATTTACAATCCCTTCTTGTGTCACTCAAATCCACAACTATTAACCACTTCACTAATCTCAATTCTGTTCATTTCTAGAGAATTCTTGCATTATTTAAACCTTCCTATCCTCTCAAGGGGACATCCCATCATCCAATTCAATCCAAAATCTAAAGCCTCTACAAGTATCAAAGCATCCTTTGAATCCAATCTTGATCAATCCTTGTAATATTCTTGGGATATCATTTCCACATCAACACTATTATCAATCCATCAAATAAAACAATATTTGTTGCTTGGGCCATCATCTCTAACTAATATCATACCATCAACTAGATGCATCTTCTTTCTTTGAAATAATATTGTATCTTGCAGTCACAATTCCATTCAAAGAAAGACAAAATCTAGGGAGTAAAATCTCACATATGCTTATCTCCCATACCAATGACCCCATCTCAACACCTAACATAATCACTCATCCAATCATTAAAATAATTCATCCTACCTTAATTAATCTACTTATCAAAATTAAATTGATTAAATAATCTTTATTATTAATTAGTATAAATATTTAAATAATTTAATAAAAATCATGATTTACACCCCATAAATAATGAAATAATTAGTATAGATAACTAATCTTTCAATATTAGTTAACTAAATCAATCAAATTAGTTAAAAAATAGTCAATTTAATTAACAAATCAATTGACATTAGTTAACAAATTATCAATCAAAATAGTTAACTAACTAATTGAAATAGATAACTAATCAATTCAATGAGGTAACTAGTTAATTACCAATGATAACTTTTTTTAATGAATATGCGTGTCAAATTATATTAATGATAAAATATACACATATTTACAAAAAAGGTAGGAGGACACAAGGTCACTCCCTAGAGTCACATGGGCAGAGCCCAAAAAGCAATTACACAATGATAATAAAACAATTGCTAAGCGGTGAGAGTAGTGCTAGTGGGAGGTGGAGGGGGGTCTCAGTCATTCAATTTACGCCATACATTAGTGAGGTTTAGGGTGATGTTAGGAATAGACCACCCCTCTTCAGTCTTATCTTCCTCTTCTTTGTCTCTATCTTCATTCCATGTTAGAGAAATAACCAAAGCCAACCGAGGGAGCCACTTAAAAAATTGGCTAGTTACCACCACCACCAGACGAAGGCCAACTATTGGCCTTGCTCCACCTTAGGGCCACCCAAAGGCAACACCTCCAAGGGAGGCAAGGCAGAGTGATGTCGAGATAAACCACCCCTATCACTAGAGTGGTGATGAGGTGCTTGAGATCTAGGGGACCACAACCCCAAGTTGAGAAGCTTTGGCCATGTTGTCAACCACAAGGTGAAGAATGACTGTAGGAAGCAAAACTATTTTGGGGAGACCTTGGGCATAGTGCACGGGGTGTTACCCCAATGATTTAACAACTCTTGTAGGTGGGCTACCTCCAACCTCTAGTACCACCTTGTTGGCTTGAACTTAAATCTAAAGCATCACATTGTAACAAATAGAAGCTTTAGTGAAAAACAAAACAATAGTGTCACTGGAGCCATGAGAAAAAATATCAAAATTTATAGCCTTCCATAAGGAAAATTAAATCTTCACCCTGAAAGCATGTCAAACTTGGGTATACTTGGAATGGATGCGAGGCCAATCCCCCAAAATAGGGCCATATGTTAGGAAAAGGGTTTTGGTTGAAAGGGGTGAAAAAAGTCATGAATCCAACTCCAAAGTTGTTGAGCACAGTGACAACCAAAAGAGATGCTTGAAGGACTCAGGTTGTCCACAAAATGGACAATGAGGGTCCAAAATGCCCATATGTCGAAGGCAAGAGCCCATAGGCAAGCCTTGGAAAATAATACACTAGGTAAAGTGGGCGAGCTTAGGCTCAATAACAACTAACCAAATGTTATGAAACTGTCGTTGCCAAATAGACAAAGGTGATTGCAAATTCCACCGAAGGTTCATCATAGGCACCATTAGGAGGTGTGGAGAAAGCCAAATGATATCCCAAACATGACTTGTAGTTGCAAAAGGTAGTGTTTGGAAACTAGTGTCAATCTTTCCACCAAGGTTTGACAGGAATACCAATCTTGTGAATCATGTTCGGTGAAAGAGAAAACATGATAGAGTAAAATGTGTATCGATCTAGCTGAGAGAGGGGTAAAAGCACAAAGTTGTGTCACACTTTCAGCCAACTTATTAGCACAACTGAATTTAAGTATTTCTAACTAAAAATCAATTTTGGTCAAACATATGGTCTAGTAAGATTCATTCTAGCTAAATTAGATACTTCCACAACTTTTTCAACTAAAATTGTTGGCTAAAAATATATGGAGCACCGCTTTGAGTGCAATTTACCAAAAAAATAAAATTATTTGAAAAATTTGAAGTTTCAATAACTCCTACTAATGTAAATAACATTTTTTTTTTTTAAATATAAAAAATACCCTTTTGTAGATCATAAGTATAGTTTTCAAAATATATTTATTTAATAGTTTAATTATTATTTATATTTTATATTTTATTTTTACTAAAAGTAAGGTTATCATCACAAAATATTAGGTTGATTACTATGCCAAGGAAAAATGTACTAAAACTTATTAAAAAATTAAAAATATGATGCACTAGATAAAGAATCTATTTCAAGATGGTATATTTTTTTTCCATTTTAGATAAATATTTAATATGAAAGTTGGCGTCCAATGGAAACAACTATTTTTTGATTCACACATTTTAATATTTATTTAAAAATATATATTATCAAAATTGGAAAAAAATATATCCATGCACTAAAGTTTCAAGTTATAAATACACACAAAAATTTGAAAGAAAAAAAAATTACTATAAAAAGTTTGACGTCTCATGCAACTTCATTTTTTAGCATTTTATTAGCAACTAAATTATAGTGTTAATTTATTAAAAACTAGTTTAAAATAATTTTTTAATTTTTTTTTTAAATACAAACATAATATATACTAAAAAATACATATTTTACTAGTTTATATCATTTCAAAATTCAAAACATATATGCCACTTTATAGTGATTCAAGTTTAAAAGTTGGATCAGTGTTGGACGTTTTCTTTATAAAGTGTGACACAATTTTGTGCTTTTACCCAAAGGTGAATTGAACTTTCATATCTTCCAGGAGCAAATATTTATCGTGGCTCTAGAAAACAAGTCATGAGGAGTGCAAATACCTTTCTTATGAAATTGAAGGGCATGAACCCAAGGCAAACGAGCCAAAGGGAGCCCTTCAACTTTAATAAGTGGAGACCACCAAAGGTTGTTGATAGGCTATCATTAGGTCCCAACACTTTAGCTGATAAACACATTAATATATCGACCGAGTAGTGTCCAAATGTTGTATGCAATAGAAGACATCTTGACTATCTCTCTCAAGTTTCCCAAATACCGAACAACTGAAATAAAATTCTAAACTAAAAAGCCACTAAACTTACAAAGCAGGAAATCATCTATCTAAAAAACTTGAAATAATTAAACTAGAAAGCATAAAAATATGAATCTAAAAAGCATAACCGTTAAACTAGAAAGCATGGAAATGATTAAACTAAGAAATGTATAGATTGTTGAAGAAGTAAAACTTGTAAAGAAACTATGAAACATTGATCTAATCAAAAGACAACAATCTAAAACAGCTAGTAGAAAATGATTTAACAATCTGAAACAACTGAAGGAAGGTGCTCCAAAACTTCAGACACTAAATTCAAAGACTACAGACTTAGCTACAACCTGTAGGATTGATCTTGATAGAATTATACACATTAAAATAAATTCCAATTTTAATTATTATCTACTAACAGAAAGTACAAAATTAGAAGTAAAATACTTATCTATCTAATCTATAGCCCTCGAGTGACCAACTCTTGGGTGCTTCTACGCCTATTTCAAATCACATGCATTGGTAATTCCAAATCACTTCATTCAAAGAACTCCATTCACATTATTCAGAAACTCCAAAAGTGGCGGGAAAAACTCATTTTATTCATATGAAAGTATAACTTAGAAAAAATAGTGGCAGCATAATGACATTCTTCTATTTTTATCATTTTCAACAATTACATATTTATATGAAAGCGGCTAACAAAATCCTACTTTTCAGTAGATAAAGTCTTCAACTGATTGTTAACAACTAATAGACTTTAAATCCCATGACATGAAATATTAAAGAGGCTCGACACAAGCCATAAAGTCTTTAGAACTAAAAATAACAGAAACTATGAAAACTTGGTCCATAATGTATGCTCCTGAAATTTTGGCACCCATTCACTTGTCTTCAATGGTGTTGAAACCTACGTTAAACCCTCTTTGACTGGAATGGTAACCAATGGTGGAAGTTGACCTGTGGAATACTCAAAAACTAAACCATTAAGTTAGCACAAATTAGCTTATTTCAACTAATTTCAATAAATAAATATTGTACACTTATTCACAAAAAGAAAGCAATTACTTATCCTAAAGATAATTAATTGGAAGGGTAAGGTTGGCTGAAAGGTATAAGGTTAAGTATTCAGTCCATTATATAGATGAGGTTATTTTTACCTCATCAGTTGTGCTAATTGAAAGATAACCCATCTCAAAAGAAAAAACCTTCCCACCAAATTTAGGGCTTGATGACTTCCTAGGCATGCCAAATACTTTTGGAAACAAAGGTGCCTTCGATATGAACCACGTCTTTGATGCCAATCCCCTTCCAGGCAGGTGGGTTGCTTAGGAAACCTGAGGAAATGTAATGCTTGAGAAGTATTTTCCATGCTTCATTCCCAAAAATTTCCCGCACAATATATTTAACACAAAGAGCTAACCCTTGTCGTTGTGTGGATAAAAGCCCAAGACCGCCATAGTTTAACAGGAGATAACAAAATTCTCAGGCAACGCAATGAAAACACTTGCGGTCTTCTAAGGAGGCCCACAAAAAATCATAAAGAAGCTTTGGATGGGGCCCAACAAGAAGAATAATACACATGAGTGGCCGCTAGAATTTTAGAGAAAATATGAAATTTACTAGTCAAAGAAAGAAGCTTGGTGATCCAATAAGAGAGCTTCTTTTCAATCTTGTTAAGGACTACATTCCAAAGGTCAAAATGTGAAGCCTAAAAGGCAAAGGGAATGCCCAAAAATTGAAATATTTCCCCATGACCAATCCACTTCCAGCCAAAGCCGAGAAGTGATGCAGAGAAAAGAACTACTCTTGGTTCACTTGACAACTTTCATAAACTGATTCATTTCAAACAATGATTAAATACATTTTAGATCACATTGGAAACATAGCCATGACAGCCTAATGTGCATTCAATAAGGGAATGTAAGGAAAGTGGAGGTGTGGAAACACCTTCCTAATATAAAATCCTCAAGAGAGAAGTGCAGAAAAAAAAAAAAACATTCATTTAACAAGCCACATTCATTTGAGATGCACATTCACAAAACAAAAGAATAGACAAATTCATCACACACAAAGATAACACCAGATTTACATGGGAAAACCCTTACAGGATAAAAACCCACACACCAAGTAAAGTCACTTTGTATTATAGTAAATAGATTACATACAGAGTTATAGACTTCACTCTCAGATGTTAACTCAGCAGTAATACAATCCCTTGATCGACCTCACACACCGATTACAGTTTGCCTCACACTGTTACGATGCTCAAAAAAGTATACAATGTTGTACCACCCAACCACAATTAGGTTTTCATTAATTTCACTATCTTCACTGATAAGCTTCCTTTGCCTCAAGCCCACACACTGTCATTCAGCATGAATCAAGCCACCCAACAATTAATTCAGTTACAGAGAATGTTACCATATTTTCTCTCTATCAACCCCCGAGTCAAATCATGCATTTAATGCAAATATATTGCTATCAAGAAATACAGCTTCTGGGCCAATGATTGTTGATTTACAATAGTGATGTAGAATCAATGAATGAATTTGTGCCACATGTCAACACATCACTTGTCCACTGCTTTTGACTATTGTACTATTCAGGTCTCTACCTCCATCGGAATGTTGCCAAGACTTTGGGAGATCTCTCCCCAACAACTCCATGTCACATCGATAAGCTCTAGCGGGATATCACTGAATGCCTAAGAGACATTGAAAGATCCCACACTGACGCCACCCTATCACATTGACATCGCTACCACCACACTGTCGATGAGAGACATGCCTAGTCAAAGAGACATAGGAGTATCTCTCGCCAACACCATAAGGTCACCTCAACGCAATGGTCCACTAGGATCACAATCCTCAGAATGTCGAATAGACATGGGATGTCGAAGAGACATCCATAGAACTCCCATCGACATTGATTTGTCTCATTGATAAATCTCCATAGTTTCTCCATCACTATGTTGGAGAGACATAGCCCATTCTCTCGTCGACCACACATTGTCACACCAACAAGAAAAGGGATCGCCAAGTCGGGAGAAACCCAAAATTCACAACCTCCATCAAAGGTTGGGAAATTCCTGAAACCAGCAACAATAAGGAGATCGCCATGTCAAGAGGTTATGAAACTCATGAACCCTGCGAAATAGGTTTCAAGGTTCTAGATTTCGGCGATAGTCCGATAAAGAAGGCCACCAAAGGGAAAAACACCAAGTCTTTAAGAGAGGTTCAAGCCAGCAAGTTGAGGCATATTTTCCAATAGGGAAAACTAGCATGATGTATGAATTCCTTGATATTTCAGTATTCTTACAACATTTTCTATTGATTCCCAATCAATCACATTCACAAAAAGTATAGATCTTACCAAACCCTCAAGTCACTAGGGTTTTAAGGCTATTTACATACAAATGAGAGCACACTATCATTGATTCCTCACACATACAAAATTTTAAAGGATTGAGCCCAAAAGGGTTTCTAGATATACTTAATACAAAAAATTCTACCAATTTTCATGATTTTTTGACAGTGGGAGACAAAGATATGAATTTTTTACTATTTTTGGAAACCCTAGTTATGGTGCAGGGTTGTCATCACCAAAAATGCCATAACTTTCACAAAACTTAATGAAATAACTCCAAACAAAAACCAAAAGTCTATATTTCATAGATTCATCATCCCCATGCCCACCCTTGACCATATCAGGTCGTACAAGCCATATAAAAGAGGTTTTTCAAGCAGGAAACAATGAAAATATGTACATGGCAATCACTATTTTTATCATAACTTTCACAGAACACAATGAAAATAAGTCAAACCAAAATAATTAGAAAGATAACAACATTATTCAACTTTTCCAATAACTTTTAGGCTTGTACTATATAGTACAAGGTTGTACAATCTAATTTACAGTCTGTTTCACCATTAAAAACACAAGAAAATGCTTCCAAATGTTCATTTTTCCATTCAAACTCTTCTCTAACCTTGGTGCTCAAGTTTACATGATATATTTATGCAATTAAATCCATTCCCAACTACCAAACTGACTTCCAACTACCAAAAACCAAAATTGCAACTTTTACAACTTTGACATGACAACTTTTGCAACTTTTTGCAACTAATCACCAAAATGACTCAAAAGGATCCCAAATGGCCTAGAATGGTCGAAATTGACCTTATTGACCCAAAACACATCAAAACAACTCAAAATCAAAACTTTTCAAAATGACACAAAATGCATCACAAGATTCCCCTACATCATACTCCCTAGGGGAAAGAAATTTGATGCTCCAACTCAAACTCAAATGCTTCTATTGCTTCTTTATAGTTTGCTGCAAAATATCTTTTATTATCTTATTCTTTTGAATCCTTTTGTTTGCTTCTTTTTCAATCATTTGTATTTCCTTAGTCAATATATCATTCCACTAGTTCATTCCTTCAACCGCTTCATCTGTCGCACTTGTAAACACATACTCACAAATATTGTTAGAAATAAAATTTTGAGTCTCAATGGACTCATTTTCTTCATATTTTTCCTCTTCCTTGGATGGTGTTGGCTCATCCATCATCTTGATTAATTTTTTTTATCTTTCTTCTCAATTGTCGCCTCTTTCTTCTTTGTACAATTTCCTTTATCAACCACTTGACAATTTTGTTAATGGTGATATTCTAACTCCACACACTTGTTACTATACTCTATATTCTTTCTTCAAATTTTTGCATTTGTTCCAAATCTTGTCTCAGTTATGTTATCTCTTGTTGAATATTTATTTGTTTTACCTTCTCATCTTTCTTCTTAATCTCACTTCTCTCTCTTCTCATCAGTTGTTGCTTGCTTGGCAACTTCTTTCTCTTCAAGTCTCCATGGACTATTCTCCTCAACACTTCCATTCTCAATGTGTTGTTTCTCATTTTCCAAGCAAGTCCCTTTCACCTCAAGCTTCTTCTCAAAGCCTTCAAACAACCTACAACAATTTTCTTCAGACCAAATAAAATTCAACAAAGCGTCCAATATTTTACCTCACCAATAATATGTCCAATCTTCCCATCCAACATTGTAACTCACAACTATTTAAATCATCAGTACCATTAGCCCAACAATCTTCTAGCTCTGATACCAAAAATATGCAGAGAAAAGAACTACTCTTGGTTCACTTGACAACTTTCATAAACTGATTCATTTCAAACAATGATTAAATGCATTCTAGATCACATTGGAAACATAGCCATGGCAGCTTGATGTGCATTCAACAAGGGAAACCCAACATGATGCATGAGTTCCTTGATATTTTAGTATTCTTACAACATGTTCTATTGATTCCAACCAATCATGTTCACACAACGTATAGATCTTACCAAACCCTCAAGTCACCAAGGTTTTAAGGTTGTTTACATACAAATGAGAGCACACTGCCACTGATTCCTCACACATGCATACTTTTAAAGGCTTGATCTTAAAAGGGTTTTTATATGTCCTTAACAAATAACTTTCTACCAATTTTCATGACTTTTTGATGGTGGGAGAAAAATATATGAATTTTTTAGTGTTTATGGAAATCCTAGTTAGGGTATAGGGCTGTCATCACAAAAAATGTCATAACTTTCACAAAACTTAATGAAATGACTCCAAACAAAAAAAATAAAAATTATTTTATTTCATAGCTTCATCATCCCCATGCCTCCCCTTTACCGTATCAAGTTGTACAATCCATACAAAAGAGGTTTCCAGGTAGGAAACATTGAAAATCTATACATGGCAATCACTATTTTTATCATAACTTTCACAAGACATAATGAAAATAAGTCAAAACAAAAGCATTATAAAGATAACAACATTCTCCAAATTTTCCAATAACTTTTATGGCTGTACTATACATTACAAGGTCGTACAATCCAATTTATAGCCTTTTTCACCATGAAAAACATAAGAAAATGTTTCCAAATGTTCATTTTCCATTCAAACTCTTCTATAACCTTGGTGCTCGAGTTTACATGCCATATTTATACAATTACATCAATTCCCAACTACCAAACCAACTTCCAACTACCAAAAACCAAAATTGTAACTTTTACAACTTTGACATGACAACTTTTGCAACTTTTTGCAACTAATCACCAAAATGACTCAAAAGGATCCCAAATGGCCTAGAATGGTCCAAATTAACCTTATTGACCTAGACCACATCAAAACAAATCAAAATCAAAACATTTCAAAATGACACAAAATGCATCACAAGATGCCCCTACATCAAGAAGCCAAGGTGGTGTTAGAAGAAAGGATTAGCAATAGCACTGAGTTTTATGTTATTGAATGGTTGAACCAGAGGCCAGATAGATATTATCAAGGAATTGAAGAGTCTCTTTAATATTTTTCTCATCTTCAATGAGAGTGAGAAATGAATCATCTGTAAAGTGACCATTAACCAACTAGTTGGATGACTCTGACAAGGCAATACCATGAACTTTCCTAGAGGAAATGGCATATGCTAACAAATACCTAAATCCTTCAACATCGATCACATATAAAGATAGAGCAAGGGGATACCTTTGTCGAATGGATTGGTGGAGCCCAAAGGCCTAAGGCTAGCAGCTATTGATTGTAATGCATGCAAAGGCATCTGCAAAGAGCATTTTAATGGACTGAATAGACTAAGGGCCAAACCTTAGAGCCAAGCATAACTAGAATAAAGGGCCATTCAATGTGGTTATAAGCTTTGGCAAAGTCAATTTTTAGAAAGATAGCTTCTTTTCTAGAGCATCGGGCCCATTCCATACCTTCCCAGACAACAATGATGTTATCCAAGATGAATCTACATTTGATGAAACTAGTTTGTTCAAAGCAAACAATTTGAGGCAACATATGGTGAATTTTCAGAGCTAAGGCTTTGGCAATGACCTTGTAGGAGACATTAAGCAATGTTATTGGTCTCCAATTGCAAATGTCCTCATGGTCTCCTTGCTTAGGTATGAATTTGATATTTCCTTTATTGATCAATTTTCCTAAAGTCTGATTATGAAAAGCTTCAAGATAGAACTTATGGAGGTTGAAACCCACACAAGGCCATAATCCTTTGTAGAATTCACATGGAAGACCATCACATCCTGGCACTTTGTCATCGACCATGGAGCTAACAACCTATTTTAAATCTTCCATGGAGAGCAATTTCTTGCAAAAAGAGTGTTGAGCCTCATAAATCCTACATGGGACAACCCAGAGGTATTCTTGAAGAGCATGATTTCACTCAGGAGAGCCTTCCTCGGTAGTGAAAACCTTTTCATAATGGAAAACAAATTCCTAAAGAATATCTGGTACCTCAGGGAGCATCGTTTGACCTTCCTTGATTTTTTCGATGCCTCTAGCAAAATGATGGGCACATAGAGCCAAAAGAATCCCTTATAGGCCCGGTCACCTACTTTAAGCCAGTGCATTCTGGCCTTAATTTGAGCTCCTTTGGTCATCCATGATTATCAACAATCTACTTTTGGTGTTGAATCCAGGCCACACAAACTTGTAAATTGGGAGAGAACGGGTTAGTAGAGAGAGCCTTCGTGGTACGACAGAGATCCAAGGTGGTGGCCTCATTAGACCACCCAAAAAAAAAGGCCAAGTGACGACCATAAAAGTGAATAAATTAAGAATTGCATTGAATAACATGATTCCACCAAGCAATCCACCCAAATTGCTAGGTAGGATGACATTCTAGGTTCCAAACCTTTTGAATGTGGGCTAATGTGGGTTAATGACTCGATAAAGAGGTGTTTAAAAAGACTGAGTTTTGGAAGGCCGTTCTAAACCCACTTACCAATTAATAGCGAACTTGATGAGAAATTGGTCTAAAAGAGTGACCTCGGGAAGGGGCATCACTGAAAGAGAAAAATATTATGCTGTTATCATGGCACAATCAAGCCGTTTAAGAACTCTATCATTTATTGTGCATGTAAAAACAAGCCTCTCGCTCACGAGTTGTCTAGCAAAAGGGTAAGGCCCCATCTTTATTAGAAGTTGCATCAACCATATTAAAGTCTCTACACAACACCCAAGTGGTCAAGGGAATTGAATATGCAATCCATCGCCAGAGAGAAAATCTCTCAACAATATAATTGGGAGCATAAACATTAATAATCCCAAAAGAATGATTTTCGATTGACATGAGGATCCAGACAAGCTACTGCATCAAATCAGACTCATGGTTAATCACACAAGACTACCACCATGGCGTAAGAAGGGTGACAACCCCTCCATGACCCACCTCATGATTAGAAGTAAAAACCAAACCATCTAATGAAATAACCCAACATGCTACAAAAACATGAAAGAAGCAGTGTTAATTTCCAAAAGACATAAAACATCAATACCATGATAATGTTGTCTAGTATCCCACATGAAATACTTATTGGTGAGGTTAGTGAAACCCCAAACATTCCATGAAATAAAGTTCATGAAAGAAATTTCTTGTATATCATCCTTATCCTCTCAAGAGGAGTAATATTTTTGAATCAACTTTGAAGCCTTTTGGAAACCAAGCATACCATTCCTTCACTTTTCTTGAATATATTCGCCTATCTCCATGCACCTAGAAGGGCCACGAGAGTGACACAAACTCTACAATTGAGAAGAAATAACCAAGGATGGTTGAGGCATTCACACAATCTTTGTTCGAATAGGAACCTCAATATCAATGGAGATGGCACTATCTTTCCCCTTCAAAGAAGGGTTATAATTGATATGTTGCAATTGTATAACAGTAGGCTTCGAGGGTTTGCTTGGCTCACTGCTAAACAAGGCATACCTCCCCTTGTGAGCCATTGTAGTCCATTTCTCTTTTGGTTTATAAATATCAGAAGCTTGTGGATGGTCAGGATTCTTTGGAGGGGTCTTGACCTTTGGCACAACTAGCGGACAATCCATAATTATATGCTCTAAGGATTGACACCAAAAGCACATATTTGGTAGATTTAGATAGAGCACACACTGAGAATGAAAAATGCATCAACCATATCTTTGAGATCATAAGATAAATCCACTTCAACACAAACCTATTTCTAGGGTTGAGCATGATAAAAATAATCAACCTCGACACAAGTGACCTTCCCAAGAGAAGAAGCAATAGTTGGGAGAAAAAGCCAATAGGGTAAAGGAAGACCTGATAACTCAATCCAAACAAACACATGAAGTTTCTTATCATCAAAGATGGAAAAGTCTCGAGATCGAGGCTAAAAAACTAGTAGAGACAATCAAACATACCATGTTCCATACTGGAAAATAGCTTGAACATGGTTCACTTCAACATAATGTAAAAGAAAAAACCCTTTGGTGAGGTTTTGGACCCTGACAAGACAAATCCCATGAGGGGCCTATGAATTGGCAACCCAGTCCCATAACATGCTTTTAGGGGGGACCATCCCAACAAAATAACCTATAAGAATATGTTGCTCTAACCATTGACATACAAAATCAAATTTTGGGGTGGGTAAAACCACATCCATGGGGGTCTTAGAAGGTATTCCTCGTGAAATACTTTTAGGACAAATTTTTGGGGTCTCTTGTTCGGAGGAGCCATTGTTCACAGACACCAAACCATTAAAACCAACAAAAAATGTTGGGTTGAAGTTGGCCATGACCATTTTAAATGAAAGCTCTTGCAATGAATGCGGTATGATGCAAGATCGAATGACAGAGAAAATAGTAAAGTACGGAAAAAAAAACCCAAAACCCTACCCCACATGCAATTTGAGTTTTTTCAATTGTAAGAACACACAATAAAGAATTGGAATCAATCATCCACCCAGTGATAACTTTAAGAAACCCTCCCTAAAAAATATATAAAATCTTGGCAAATCTTTCATTTTTTTGAAAAAAATATCAATTTCTATTGGCAAATCTTTCCTTCTAAAAAAAATAATAATTTTAATGGGATTATTTTAAAATCACTGACCACCCCATTAGAGTGAAGGTTAAGCTCAAAGATGGCCAACCAAGAGCGAAAGGTGCAGGGGAGGGATTATTTCTCAATAATATGCTTCTTATGGACGAAGACTATAAGAAATCCATTGAATCCTTAAGAGTTATCAACAAATGGATGCACAAAGATTTGTGTGCCATTAAATTATGTGAATTAAATGTGAAAGGATGGAAACAAATGTTCCAAACAATAGGCAAAAAAAAGGCTTTGGATATGAGAAGGAAAAAAAAACATGCTACAGGAAAAGCTTGGTAATTTAAACATGATCAAGAATGGCCTGAGAAGTCTACGGGCAACAAGAGTAATGGGCTAGAGGTGAGATCCAAATTAAATTTTCTTGAGAATGGAGACAAGGGGTCAAATTTTTTCTTCAGGCTCATAAAGGAAAGGTAGGTAAGAGGACAAATAGAACAGATCAGTGTTGATGGTACCAACTTGTCTAATCAAGAAGACATAAGCATGCAATTCTTTAAGTTCTATAAGGAACTGTTCACCTCTGAGGGAGATAACAGAGATATCTGCAAGTCCAGGGAATACTTAAGTCATATTATTCCCAAGAGGATCAATGCCTTAGAAGCTAGGAGGCTAGGCAAGGATCTCTCAAAAGAAGAGATCAAACATGCCATCATCTCCTTGAAGAATGATAAGACCCCTAGAGTGGATGGACTTCCTGCTGAATTTTACAATACCTTTAGTGAGTGGTTTTGTGATGACCTGCATTCAGTCAATAGTGAAGCTCTAGAAAAAGGGTCTTTGGGAAAAGGTATAAACAAGGGAATCGTCAAATTGATTCCCAAGGATGGTGATCTGTCACTAGTAAAAAACTGGAGACCAATTACACTTCTTAATGTTTCCTATAAAATTATAGCCAAGATCTTGGTTGCTAGACTATTAGACATCTTGCCTTCATTTATTAATACATCCCAAACTGGCTTCATTAGAGGCAGGTATATCTTAGAAAACCTAGTTACTAGTTGGGAGGTCATGGAATGGGCCAACCAGATTGGACAAGGGGCAACAATGCTCCTGTTGGACTTTGAAAAGGCATGTGATAGAATGGAATGGAATTTTGTGTTTATGGTCATGGAAGCATTTGGATTCCCCATATCATTTTGTGACATGGTCAAAATCTTGTTCAAAGATGCAGTAGCTCAAATTGACTTGAATGAAACTACCATAGATGAGATCACCCTAGAGATTTCCATAAGATAGGGGTGTCCCTTGGCCCCAACACTTTTTGTGATTGCATATGATGCTTTACATTATATACTGAGAGATGGCAAGAACTCTCCCATGGTTAAAGGTATAACCCTACTGGACAATAATGAACTTATCAACACTCTGTTTGTTGATGACACAACTCTTTTATTCAACTTGAAGAAGGGAACATGATCAACCTTATGGATAAATTGAACACATTTTGTCAAGCCTTGGGTGCAAAGGTTGCACTTGCCAAATCTTGTATGCTAGGATGGTGGGAGGACCCACCAGATTTGCTAAAGAAATTTAACTTGCAATACCCCCCCCCCCCATAAATTAGTAAGATACCTTGGAATACCATTTTCCATAGAGCCTAACCTAAAAGAGATGTGGGATTAGATCAAGGAAAATATTGAGAAGAAAATTGATAAATGGAATAGACAATTCTTGTCTCTACTTGGAAAAACACAAATTTTTCAGAAAATGTTGTCTTCCTACACCGTCTACTTTGCTTCAGTTTGGTTTTTTTAACTATTATCAGATTAATGAAGTCTAGAAAAAGATAAGGAACTTTTTGTGGTCAGATGGAAAAGGGAAAAGAAAAAGGCACTCTATCAAATGGGAATGGTGCTACATCACAAAAGAAAGAGGTGGACTAGGCCTTAAGGACCTAAGGTTGCAAGGTATTGCTTTGGCCTCTAAGTGGATTCTAAGGGATTTGGAAGGAGATGAACCCCAGAAGATTCTCATTAGACAAAATATAATGAATTCAGTACTTGAAAAAGGTAAGGCATGGAAGCTCCTCCCCTTATTTGATATTCTTAGTTGTGATCATCCTATCTTACCTGCAGGATCCAAGGTGTTCAAAACTATTTGGAGAGCATGGGAACTAGTCAAGAAAAATATTACTAATTGCCACTTCATCAAGGATGGGAATAAAACCATTATGGGGCATATATCTCTTTGGTGGAATTTGAAGCACAAAAATAAACCCCTGGCCTTACTACAAGGTTATTCTACAAAGGCATGGGCCCAAAAGGGGATCAAGTATCTCAATGATGTCCTCAGTGGTGGATACCTTAAAGAATGGAATGAACTAAAAGTGGAGTACAATCTCCCTCCAAGCAATTGGAGAACCTATACAATGATTAGAGAGGCTTGTAGAGAGTTTCAATTCCCAGCGGAGGACTATACTGATAGCCAAGAATATATTGAATACAAATGGAAGAATGATAGAACCTTACAGAAAATTAAAGCTAAAAGAATCTATTCCACTCTAACTGAACATATTGATTTAACAAAACATGTGAACAAGGCATGGGGTGTAAACCTAAACATGAAACAATGGTAGAAGATCTTGGAAATGAACTGGAAATAGGAACTGGAACCTAAGAAGGCTAGCTTTAGGTGGTTGCTACTGCTACAAAGACTCCGTTATAAAATTTCTCACAATGACATTGACTTGTGCAATTTATGCAAAGTGCCAGAGATTGTTAAACACGTCTTCTTTGACTGTATTTTTTCTAAGGAACCATGGGGGCTTTTCTATAATGAAATAAATATTTGGAATGATAATAATAAACCATGCCCTACTAAAACACTATTACATGTTGGCATTAAAATGAATAAAAAATGTCATCTTCTTTGGATGTGTATATCTACTGAAGTTTTATGGTCTATTTGGAAGGCCTGAAATAATGAAAAATTTGAGGGGGAAGGGAGAATGCTTACTGAGTCTTTTAGAAGACTCACACTTCACAACACTGCTATGCAGGTCTACTCTACAGTTGCTATGTCCAAGAAGAAGATATGGAGCTTTCTGGGAAACAAGTAGACAATGACATCATGAATGCTAAATTTGGTCATAAGTGGGAAGAAGGACATCCTGCCATGAAGTTCTTCCTAAAGGCAATTGAGACAGTGCAGAAAGGACTCAAGCAAAAGGGTTTAGCCAGAGAGGAGGCAACATGAAGGAAGTTACCAGTGGCTAATGATTCTTGGCTACAACCAAACTCATACTTTGTATAATCAACAATACTTGTATGTGTACAACAAGAAATACATATGTAATTGTAAGAAATATATATGTAATTACAAAATTATAAGGCATAGGTCAAGTGTACATTGTATGTAAATGCAGGTGATGTAAGGCACAGGTCAAGACTACAACTAATGACCTATCTCAGGCTGTGATAATGGCAAAATATGTAAGCTAAATCTATTCTCTGGGATTATACTATATCTAATATAAAAAAAATCACTACAAATTTGTAAAAGATCTTCGCGAATCTCGATGAAAAATAGGAAAATGCATTAATTACCATGGCAAATCCTTCCTTTCAGAAAAAATGAATTCCTATGAAAAAGAAAGGACCTTAGGGTGGCAGTGATTGACTAGTGGGCATGTGCAGGATCATGGTATGCCAAAAAGTGGCAATGGAGAAAAAAATACATGTTTCTACGACTCAAAAATGCGAAAATGCCGAGTTGACTTTATGTGGCTCGGGTGACTACCGAAGCAAAGCCCAAACCTAGATTTCAAAATCCAATATCCGATCCAAATCGGATATCCGATTTTAGACACATATATATACTTCTATTTCGGCCCGAGTAAAACTCATTCTCATTCGACATTTGCTTAACCGCGGCGGGCGCACAGTGGAAAGTTGATTCCGCAAATCAGATATCCGATTTGGTGCAAATCCATCTTCAAAAGGTTAGATTCTTGATCTTTTATTTGCTCTAATCAAATTTTCAATTAGATTTGTGTGATTTTAGTTGATTTTTTTCAAAATAGGGTTTTTTATAGATTTTTTATGAAAATTTTGAGTTTAGCATGGATTTTGATGAAAATTGAATGTTTGCAATGGATTTTGACTTAAAAATAGTGTTTTTTATGTATTTGGATTAAAAATTAGAGAATTTTATAGATTTTTGTTAAAAACTAGGGTTTTGTTGGATTTTTTAAAAAAACTAGGGTATTTTTATAATATTTTCATTTATATTGTCTAATTTTAGTTAGATTGATTTGTTTTTATATTTAATCAGGCATTATGGCTGCTGACAATGAAAATGCACAAATTCCACCACCTCCACCACCTCCACCTCCTCCGCCTCCACCACCTCCACCACCTCCATAGCCATCAATTCAAGAATTAATTTCTAAAAAATTGCAACAATTAAGGGGCATTTCTGAAGTTTATACGAGAGTCCCTCAATTATCTGAGATGTCAAACACAATGAAAGAAATAATTAAAAACATAGAAACCCTCTCCTCGCAACATAATGCCTTTCATTTCTGGCGAGAAGACATGAGAGAATATTATGCATGTGGATTTTCCTATGATGATGTGAAAGATCTTGGAATAACCAAAGCCCAAATAACCTCTTTATTTGTTAACCCCCACACTGGTTTGCCAGTTAATGTTAATAAAACAAAACTTTCTATAAAATGGTGCACTCATAGAGACATTGTAGAAAACTTTTGGGATCGTTGGTGTATGGTTTTTTTGAAACCACCAAACAACAATTATGATATACCATTTTACTTTATAAAAAAATTATATGTTGAGTTTGTGTTAGGGCATCATGTCAATTACTTTGACATTAGACCCTTCCAGGGCGTTGGTGGAGGTATGCCCCAGGATAGACTAGGGGTAGTTAGAGTAATACCCCGCCCATATGTTCCCCTCCCTCGCCTTCCTCCGCCACCTCCAATATACCATCCAGATATTATGCAGGATGCGGCCACACAGACTATCCACACTATTCACTCTTTGAGTGGTTTTTTGGTTTCGCATGCTTTTGTAGTAGCTCAGCCACATTCTGGTGATGTTGGTGATGGCTCGAGTGTTGCTGCATCATCCTCGTCAGGTCCACATATTTGTGTACCACATACTTGCTCCATGTGCCACCAAATATGCTTGGGCCCTCTTGTACAACCTGTCGAGCATCCCTTAGACACTTCCGATTATGACTTCCATGATGTGGACATTATAGATCAGACGTAGGGGAGTGGAGCACACCGTACAGAGTCCTCTCCTGCTAGAGAGGGGGACATTGGAATAGTGACACCGCGAATGCAAAATTTAAGTTGTGAATTCGCAACGCATTTTGTTTTAAATGAATATTAATAAGAGATAGTATAAAGTACTAATATTTATTTGCATGGTCTATTTAACAGTTGATGTCTGAGGAGGAGCTCACACAGGTGATTGATAGCACCCTTAGGGCCATTTCATTTGGCCTTGACATGCACACAGTATATATTTT
>VDFB02364900.1:0-50735 GCA_007258455.2 Sequoia sempervirens
TTGCCAATGCTGTTGACGACCTTTGAACCTTGCCATTGTTTCATGCCAAACAGCTTCAACCTCTATTATCTTGAAAAAGATGTTAGTTTAAGTGCAAAGACCATGACACAAATGACCTTGCAAGTTGATTGGGAAGACCACAAGTTGAATTTGGTTCAAACACAAATCTGGTGTCCTTGATGACAAATGGGGAAAAATAAGTACAAACAGCAAGTTTCGTATGGTGTAACAAGGAGCAAAGAAGCAATCACTTATACCTCAAGCTTGAAGCAATGAGAAAGCTGAATGTGATCAAGGAGGGACTAAGAGTCACGCCCATGAAGAATACAAACAAGTCGGCATAAAAGAAAGTTATAAGTTTATCTGGATAGTTCAGAAGGCTCGGTCCATTACTATTAGAAGTTAAGTGCACAAAATAATTTTATAAACAAATATGTTCTACCCTATTCTAATATTTGATATTATAAACTATTTAATGGATTTATAAAAAATAAAAAAATCAGTCCTGAATGAAACAAGCAGTCCAGACCTGTCATATTTTATGGGATTTTTAACTGTGTATTAAGTTGTCTCTTTGATGACTGATTTCTATGAGTAGTCATTTCTATTATGGCCCTTCTGTCATGTGTATAGGTAATATTACAAGGTAAGTGCAGCCACAAACTGCACGAGCACATCTAAGCGCTATTTGCAATAAACTATAATACCACACGTCAATTTTGTTGGTGATTTAAATATAAAATTGCAACTGCATATATGATTAATCAAAAACAGAAAGGAAGGATAGAAAAATTTCACATGGTTGATGTATACACTTACTCCTTCGTAGACCACAATTGTTGCTCCATTTAGAAGAGGACCATATGTTACATAGCTATGTCCAGTTATCCATCCACAATCGGCTGTACACCTGCAAGGTAAATCAGCGAAATTGGCCTATTTTGAGACATACAAAGAATGTTAACTGAAAAGTAAATATAAATTTTTTATCTGTCTTTAGTGAGGAATTTTTCTACACAATTATTTTGCAAATTACTGGGAAAACACTACTTAAAGCAATATATGGATTTAATGGTATATTTTTTACTAAGGTAATAATAAGCAAAGGAAGAACACAGGTATTCTCTGTAATGTCCCCATTTTGGCCATACGCTCTTCTTTGACTGATAGCCTATTTCCGGAAATCCGTAGGTTGATCAAAAGTGAAATTAGGGTTTCCTTGCTTGGAGGTTTGTGTGGCATTTCTAGGTGGCCCCACTATTTTTAGTAAATACTTAATTTTTAGCGATGGTTAGGTTGACCGACTTTCATTAAGTCTTGCTTCCAGCTCAGTTCTGCTTTCTGTTGGTTTTGAGGTAAACTTACTATTTTTGGCAGTGGCTATTTTTAGTAAGTCTAATTTTGGCAGTGGCATCATCAGCAGTTCAACTCAAATCATCTTGTTATCCATCAGTCTCAGTTTGGCTTTGGGTTTGGTTTTCTCCTTGGACCGAGTTTCAGACTTAGTCAATTTTCATACAATGCTTGAAGTTGTACCCAATATTACCTAGGCTTGATGACTTTAAGTTGTTTTTAAAAGAGGGGACATAAAGGGGTCAAGAAGAGTGAGCATTTAATTATTTAATAAATGCTTTTATTGTTGCAATAAGAAATGGATTAGAGTTGAATGATATTTTATTTATTATTTCAAAAAAAAGTAAAAAAAGGCAAAAAGGTGGCGTCCTTTTTGGAAGTTGAAGTGATTCAACTTCTTGGAATTTGAAGAGTTCTTGTTGTTTCATTTGCCAACAAAAGCTTATATATTGCTGCTGTTTGAAGAGCTGATTATCTATGAATTTATGCTAATGTTATGCTGTCGAAATGACAACTTGGTTTTTACTTCGAGGGATGCTTACCTCCTAGTTTCAATCCAATTTCGTGTTTGAAATACAACGCCTAGTTGGTTTTCATTGCTGCTTCTCATCCAGACTAGCAGATTGAGCTCAACAGTTGAAGTTTTTAATGATATTTCCAGTTTTGAAGTTGCTGATGCAGTCACAGCTGAAAGTGGTTTTTGAATACAGCTTTTTGTGTGAATTTAATTTGCTTGTGGGTACTTTTCCAATCCATTCCTACACCCAAGGCGACCATCTTTGGAGAGGTTCAGATTTTAATTTGAGTTGTTGATTTTTCGCGTCTAATCGCCCCTCATGAAGGCAGTACCATTCTTGCTGCATTGGGATTCGTGTAAGAATTAAATTACGAGTTTTTGTTGCTGTTTCTTCATCTAATGTTGGGTGCCTATCTTCCAGCAGCTCATTGGTTTTCGTTTCACACAAAACGGAGGTATTTTGAGTGAGTTGTGAATATTTCTTTGAATTTCATAGTTGCTGATCAGAATTTCCAGAATTGTTATTTTACATCAGACTTGTTTAAGTTTGAATCTCCAGTCCTTTCTTCATCATTTATTGTTGATGTCTAACATGGAATCATCCAGTATCATGGTACATTGAATCTATTGTAATTTTCATGTAATTTGCAGCTCTTTTTCCATATTGTAAGACTGTAAACAGTAGTACTGTTCCAGTCCTTTATTGCTGCAATTCTTTCTTTAATTTCACATTAGTACCCCTGGATGGTTTACCGCCAGTGTGGATAATTGGATTTGTATTACTCTTGTACCCACTCTCAAGTGGTGAATCCCCACAACTCTGTGGATGCCCGCCGCAGTGAACGAATTGTTTTAATTGTAATCTTTTCCCCCCACTGTTTGGTGGTAGTGTGGAAATGCTCTTCATGGCTGGTTATCCGCCTATTCATTTCTAGTTTCAATTCAACACTCCGTCATATGTTAGCACCTCGCCCTCAGTGGGATCTTGAGTGCACATTCTTGACGTTGAGTAGTTTCTTTCAAGTATTTTTCATTTAGCTCCTCCACCTTATGACAACACCTATTCCTCATTGGGATTGAGTGTGCATTCTTGGTGTGAGTTCTTTTCAAGTTTGGTTTTCTATTTGGAGCTAACGCTAACCGAGTTGATTCAGTGCTGGTTATGTGTGTTAATTCATCGAAAAAATTGGTTAGCATATTTCACAGAATCATCAGTTTGGTCTTTGAGTGAAGTTATTGGTCTTGGCACTCTTGTTAAGCAAAGGAGAGTCCTCTTATTTGATGCAACGTTAATTAGTTATAATCCTATGCTCTTGGCAGGCAATCTCTTTCATATTGTAAGCTGAACAGTAGTACTGTCAGCAATCTTACTTTTTCTCCTTATTGCATTGTAATACTTAGCATCTCCGTCATATGGTAGTTCCAATACCATCTCGGGTTGGAAAGCACATTCTTGACGTCGAGTTACTTCAGCATATTAGTTGGTAGGGATCCTCTGACCACATGCTCGTCGTTCTCTGACGCATTCTTGGTTAGAGTTCTTTGTATTAGCATTTCAATTAAGACCCTCTGACCATATGCTCGTCGTCATCTGGCGCATTCTTGGTTAGAGTTCCTATTCAGCATTGCATTGAGATCCTCTGACCATATGTTCACACCTTGCCCAACTCGGGATCCTGGTGTACATTCTTGGTTAGAGTTGAATTCCGCATCGTTTGGTTTAAGTGCTAACCCTAACGATTGTGTATTGCTCTACTTATTGTAATTGAAAAATTGAAAAATTTGGCTCGGAATATTTCAGTGGTATCAGAGCCAGGTTTCCTGCCGTCCTGTGAAACAAACCGTCTATGAGTGACATAGAAAAGAGATACTTAGCAAAGGAAGACAAGAACGCTGCAAATCAGTTTCAGTGGCATTAGGCTCCTGAAGGTCAGACAACATTAGAGGTTTGGAGGGCTCATTGGGAGTCTTCTCAGGGAACAGAAATGAGGGATAATGAGAGGACATCGGGTGGTAACAGAGATGATAGTGGGAAAGGAAGAGAAAGATTGATAAGTCAGAGGAAGAGATTCGAAAGGAAGATGGATGCCTTAATGGATATGGTATCTCTCATGATGGGGAAAGTGAGTCAGAACCCAACTCCACAGAGCAACCCAGGACATAGAGGAGAACACAGTGCCACCAACCAGCATAATGGACATGCTGCTCAGCCTGCTACAAATAGCACATACATTTCTTCCAGGCCATTCAAACCCACCTTCTTGGCACCAGTAAACTCTCAACTTGATCCAGAAGAAAATACTTCATTTGTAGAACAGTTGAGACTCGGCCGTGCTGAGTATGATTCTCTACCTGATGAAATTAAGATAGATATGTCTTACAATGATTTTATGGATCATAAAAGGAAAAATAGAGGACAAGGAAGAAATTATGAACAAAGAAGAACAACAGTACATGGGGATTTGCATCAAGCTATCAACAAGGTTACGCTTCCACATTTTGATGGGAGTGACAACAGTTCAGCCAGAGCTTGGATATAGAAGTTAGACAATTATCTAGCTCTTAGACCCATGGCGGAAGAGGAGGCGATTAAGTTTGCTACGCTACATTTAGATGGGGTGGCGCACGAGTGGTGGTACCATGGCCTAGTCACCTTGGGTCATCGGTCTATCACTACCTATGATGAGTTCACCAATAGGCTCATAGAGAGATTTGAGAAAAAAGATCCTGAAGTGCATTTCAGAGAATTGGCACAGCTTAGGCAATATGGCACAGTTGATGCCTACATAGCTGAGTTTCAGAGACTTTCAGTCATGGTCACAGGAATCACTGAGAGGCGTTTGGTGATCCTATTCAGTGAAGGATTGATGGAGCCACTCAAGGGTTGGATTAAAGCTTTTGATCCACCCTCCCTACAGGAGGCAATGAAGAAAGCAAGAAACATGGAATGGGCTGCTCCTAAAGCAAAGTTTCAACCCAAGCCATCATTTCACAAAAGGGATAAAGGGAAAATACCTCAGCATAAGGAGTTCAAACAGCATAAACCTCATGTCACAAGATTGGATCCTGAGACACTTAACGAACTCAGAAGAAAGGGGTTATGTTTCCGGTGTAGAGAAAAATGGTCCCAAGACCATATTTGCCCAAAAGGAGTCAAATTTCATCAAATTGAATACTATTCAGCTGGAGAAAGTAATTCTGATTTTTCAGACCAGCAGTCTGATTTTGATGACAGCGAAGTGGAAAGAGCTCCAGAAGAGTCCGAAGATGAAAAGGGAAGTGGAGGTACTTTGGCTCAACTTTCGAGCTTTCAAAAGAATGAATCCTTCAAAGTTCGAGGGATGATTAAGGGGCAACGAATAGTTGCTTTGATTGACACTGGAGCAACGCATAACTTCATTGATGAAGTTGTGGTGGCAAAGAAGGGGCTGCAAACAGAAGAGTTTGAAGGCTTCAAGGTTATGGTTGCTGATGGGTTTCACATCTCATGCACCAAGAAGATCTCAAACATGACTATGCAATTGGGAAACTATGAAGTCAAGGACGACTTTTATGTAGTCAACATTGGAGATACGAATGTCGTTCTAGGCATTCAATGGCTGCGTTCACTTGGAGAGATCTCTTTAAATCTGCAAACCATGGAGCTCAAGTTTCAATCCGATGGGAAGAATGTAGTACTAAGAGGAATGTCCAATGGGGGTCCTTAGATTGTGTCATTCAAGAGAATGGCAAGGTTGATTCGTCATGATCAAGCTGAGTGGACTGTAGAATGTATGATTCTTCCTGCTAGTCCGGTTGAAACAAAGAGAGACTATCCTCCTGATATTCAGTCTTTACTCACAAAGAAGAGCAAAGTATTTGCTGATTTACCTCCTGGACCACCTCCTGAACGGGGTTCGGAGCATGTCATAGAGCTCAAGGAAGGAGCTAAACCAGTTATTACAACTCCATATCGGTACCCTAAGAAGCAAAAGGACAAGATTGAGAAAAACATTCAGGAACTCTTGGAGATGGGCTTCATTCGTCCAAGCAAGAGTCCCTTCGCCTCAGCAGTTGTTCTTGTGAAGAAGAAGGATGGTACCATCCGCATGTGTGTGGACTATCGTGGTTTGAATCAAAGCACCATCAAAAATCGATACCCCATTCCGAGGATAGATGAGCTACATGGAGCCAAGTTCTTTTCAAAGATCGATTTGAGATCGGGCTACTACCAGATTCAGATGAAAGGATCTGATGTTGAGAAGACAACTTTTAGATGTCACCATGGCCACTTCGAGTTTCTAGTCATGCCATTTGGGTTGACTAATGCTCCTGCTACCTTCCAGTCTTCTATGAATAGAGTCTTTTAGAAGCAGTTGAGGAAGTTTGTATTGATATTTTTTGATGACATCCTGATCTTCAGCAAGACATGGGAAGAACATCTCAAACACTTGGAGGAAGTGCTTAGCATCCTAGAATCTGAGAGCTTGTTTGCCAAAGAATCCAAATGTGAATTTGGAATGAAGGAGCTACTTTACCTTGGTCACATAATCAGTGCTGAGGGAGTGAAGGTTGATCCTGAAAAGATCAAGGCAGTTGTTGATTGGCCACCTCTTGAGAACTTGACTCATTTGAAAGGGTTCTTGGGTCTTTGTGGATTTTACAGAAGATTTGTGAAAGGCTACTCACAGAATGCTGCTCCTCTTATTGACCTCACAAAAAAGGGGGCTTTTTGTTGGTCAGAAAAGGTCCAAACTACTTTCGATAAATTTAAGAGGATCATGAGCTTTTGTCCGATTTTAGCCATTCCAGACTTTTCCAAGCCTTTTGAGCTACAGTGTGATGCATCCGGTGAAGGAGTTGGGGCTGTTTTGATGCAAGACAAACATCCCATTGTGTTTGAGAGAAGAAAATTAAGAGGTGTTGAAAGGACCTACTCCATCTATGACAAGGAAATGCTTGCCATTATGCATGCATTAGCTAAGTTCAGACAGTATTTGGTGGGGAGCAAGTTTGTGGTGAAGACTGATCACAATAGTCTCAAGCACTTCATGCATCAGAAAGATTTGAACGAGAGGCAACAAAAGTGGGTGAGTAAGCTTCAAGCTTACGATTTTGACATTGAATATGTCAAAGGTAAAAACAATATTGTGGCCGATGCTCTATCTAGGAGACCTCATTTGAGCTCATTATGTGAGCTTACTGCTGATTGGAAGAACATGTTGCTTGCTGATTATGCCAAAAATCAGTTTGCAACCAGCATCATTGAGGGTACTTTTCATGACGAAAGGTACAAGGTGGTTGAAGGGCTGATACACTACAAGGGTAAAATCATTTTGGTGGCTGATTCTAAGCTCAAAAAGAAGATTTTGTTGACATTTCATGAAATTCCACTTGCTGGTCATCAAGGGTTCTTCAAGACATATAGGCAGATTCGTGAAAGATTTACTTGGAAAGGGCTGAAAGGGGAAGTTCAACACTACATTCAGGAGTGTCCCACTTGTCAAATGAACAAGAATGAGCATACTCTACCTGCTGGTCTGCTGCAACCTCTCCCTATTCCCAATCAAAAATGGGAAAGCATATCGATGGACTTCATCATGGGGTTGCCCAAGGTCCAAGGGAAAGACTCTATCTATGTTGTAGTGGACAGACTAACAAAATTTGCTCACTTCTTTGCCATTACCAGCTCTTTTTCAGTAGCCCAAGTTGCAGATCTGTTTTTTCATGAGGTGTTTAGGTTACATGGGTTGCCAAAAAACATTGTGAGTGATAGGGACAGCAAGTTCCTAAGCACTTTTTGGCAAGATGTCTTTAGAATGAGTGGTACTGTGCTTACTCCAAGCACTAGTTATCGCCCCCAAACCGATGGACAAACTGAGATAGTGAACAAGTGGTTGGAAGGCTATTTGAGAAACTATGTTTCGGAACAGCAAAGAGCATGGGTGAAGTGGCTTCACATAGGCGAGTACTGCTATAATTCTTCTTTTCACATGTCAATAAGGATGTCACTTTCTTGGCTCTTTACGGTTATGAGGCTCCTAGCTTTATTGATTTGGTGTTTGGTGATAGCAAAGCCCCTCAAGCCAAGGATTGGTTGCAGCCATAGTTACGAGACTCGGACTCGGCTAGGGTGACTCGACTCGGCGACTCGGACTCGGACTCGGCGCAGACTCGGCAAAATGAAAAAAGTTGAAAAAACCTTAGAAAATTAGAGATTTTTAAAGATTTAAAACTTGTTTCAAGCACCCTTTATTGAATCCAACACAAATAAAAGCAAATTTGATCACATACACAAATATACAATGATCACATAAGTATAAAGTACACAAATTGTAGTTGCGCTGCTGAAGGAAATAACATACTTTGATATATAAAATTAGTCAAATGTATACAAAACTCATGGAAAATGAAATCCATGACATCAAATGTTCCATACAAATATGAAATATCAAAAGATTCAAAACAATAGCTATAAGTCTATCACTCTATGCCTATGGCACAGTGGAGCCAGCATCCTTCCTACGAAGGCGTCTAAAGGTCCTGGATGATGTTGCAGTTGCAGCCATAGTCTCTGCCTGTGTCTGAGTCCCCATACCACTCTCACCACCAGTAGCTATGTCTCCTCGTGCTCTAGCCTCCTCCTCAGCCATGGCTACAACCTCAGCCTCTCTCTCTGCCTGGTCCACCCAATCAAGGTCCTCGTCACTAAAGACTGCGTCTGTAGCCTCAGTGATCCACTCAGACTGTGGATCAACCTCCTCTAAACAGATCGGGGTGTTGTCGTGGTCAAAATCCTTCCTGTATCTGAGCCGAAGGTTGTAATAAACATATACCAGGTCATTCATCCTCTCCACTGTCAATCTATTGCGCTTCTTGGAGTGTATGTGCTCAAACATACTCCAATTGCGCTCACAACCGGATGAACTGCATGGCTGGCTCAATATTCGTATGGCAACATTTTGCAGGTTCGGTGTATCAGAACCAAACATCTCCCACCATCCATCTGAGATGAGAAAAAGAAACAAAATCAATCTCATTTCAAGTTTCAAGTTCAAGTTCAACATTTAATAATAAATTATAATATAAAAAGATGAAAATTATTGCCTTAAATATATTTTTACCTGGCATTAATTTTGTCCTACTATCTTTGCACATTTGACGTGCAAAGAAGTCTCCTCGTGCCTTAGTGAAGGCATCTATCTCCTGCACTATCTGTGTAGTAACAGCGGGCAACATTCTCTCTATCGTCGAGTAGAGCCCACTAAGAATTTCTCTATCTGCACGGAGATCACGGCGGAAGTGGAAGGCCGGATTTAGGAAACATGCGGCTGCATGGATGGGCCTATGGAGTTGGTTTTGCCATCTCCTATCAATGATCTCCCAAATGGGACGATACTTATCATCAACTCCACCATAGACTGATCTAATGGCCTCTTTGGCCCTATCCATGCCCTCATATATGTAGCCCATTGCGGGCTTCTCCCCATCTGCAACTCGTAGGAGAACTAGCAAGGGCTCAATAAACTGCAAAGTGCAAACATGTTTCACAAATAAGTAAGTGTGACTGTCAATGAAAATGAACAAATAAAAGTAAGATATGATTAAAAATTAAAACATAATAAAGAATTAAATGTTACCTTCACAATCTCATCTGCTGGTGTCCAAAACCCTGCCTCATCAAATATGCAATCAGCCACAGCAATCCCTGCAGTGCTTGTAGAAAAGGATGAGGAAGACCACTCCTCACTAGCAAACATGCGCCTCAAAGGTGCCCTTGACCGAATCAAGGATTGCAACATGATAAAATTTGATGCAAACCGAGTGATGCCAGGACGAGACAACTCCCTCAACCCCGTGTATTGCCTCATAAGGTTAAGCACCCATGCATGATTGTAAACAAATTTGCAAATGTTTCTTGCTGATTCCATACATGTTTTTATCCATGGGAGCTTGCCAAGATCCTCCATCATGAGGTCAATGCAATGGGCGGCACATGGAGTCCAAAATATAGTTGGGTGCCTCTCCATCAATAATCTACCAGCAGCAACATAATTTGCTGCATTATCTGTCACCACTTGAACTACATTTTCTTCCCCCACATCGGCTATCACCTCCTCTATAGCCTCACATAAGTATGTGGCATTTTTGAATTGGGCGGAAGCATCAATGGACTTTATGAAGACAGTGTCACCTGAAAAAATAAGCAAAACCAAATTACCAATTATTCAATAAATTAAAAACATAAATCAGCCTTATTAAATTATTAATCACTAAATCAAATTCAAATATCAATGTATTAAGGTAAGTACAATTACCTCCAGAGGAAACTAGAAAGTTCAACAGCGTCCTATTTCTCCTATCGGTCCAACCATCAGTCATGATGGTGCAACCAATCCTCCTCCATTGCACACGCTGCTCCTCTAATTGTGCTTTCACATCCGCCACCTTTTGAGTCAAAAGTGGGCCCTTTAATTCATCTTCGCTGGGGGCTTTGAACCCCGCCCCACATATGGTTATTGCATCAACCATGTTTTGCCAAAAAGGAGACCTAAAACATGTCATAAAATGAAAAGATTTAAGTTTTTAACTTTAAATTTGAATTCGATAGTGAGATACATCTAAATTCTAAAACAATAAAATTTAAATATAAATTTTAAAACAATTAAACGAAAAAAGAATTACCTGGCTACATGGAAGGGAATGGTGCAGTAGTACCAAAAGTCTGCAATTGTTTTTTTTGCTGCATCGTGTGCATCCTTGTTCCAACCCATGCTCTCAAGCGACGGTTGGGAACCAGGAGTAGTGCGTGGTACAAAATATGAGTCCACCCTAGATTTACGAACTCTAGGGCCAATACTAATACTGCCACTACCACTAGCAGTAGCAGCGCCACCAGCACTAGGAGTACGCATAGGAATAGATGGTGCAGAAGCAGAAGCACTAGCAGAAGCACTAGCACTAGGACGGTATGGAGGCATGGAAGAAGCATCTCCAACAGCACCAAGTCCCTGTCCAACTCCAACACCTGCCAACTCCTCCCTCTGTCTCTTTCTAATTTCTTTTTGCCTTTCAAAATTTTCTAATTGCACCTGCACTTCACGAACAGCCTCAATAGGTGCTAGGGTGCAGCCCACTGCATCATGGATGGGTATGCGTGCAAGGTGGTATTTCAATCTATTTATGCCTCCATGATATATTGTTTTGCAGTATTTACATTTTGCTTCTCCTCTTTTCATTCCGGGAAAGATTTCAGCATGTTTCCAAGCAGGGTCTTTTCTGACTGGGGTTTGAGACATTGTGAAAATAATAATATGGTTTGATTTGCAAATGAATGTGGCTGCAATAACAAGTAGGGTTTGTAAAATTATTTAAGTTGCAAGTAGGGTTTGTAAATAAAAATGCAAACTATAATAATTTAAAACAATGATTTTACAAATTACAATGAATTATTTGTTAAAAAAACACAAAAAAAACCATTAAAATCAAACTTACCTCTTAGATTTGGCTTGGAATGCAATGCAAACTCCTCCCAATCACTAGCAATGAACTTTCAATGCACCTCCTTAGCAGTATGAAGCTTCCCAAATGATATATGACCTTGCTTTTGTTTTAAACAATTTGCTGGTTGCCCTCTCTTCTCCTCCTATTTTTCTTCACAACTCTCTCTTCTCCTCCTATTTTGCCAAAAGAGTGAAATGAAGTTGCTTTTAGGGTTGGAGAGAACATATAGAACAAAAAAAAAACTAACTTTAACTTTTAGTTTTATGTTTTTTTAGTGTTTTAACTTCTTGCTGCCGCGGCCGGGTCACAGGGTCGGGACTCTCCGAGTCTGGGCGAGTCCGGCGAGTCCGGCTCTGGACTCGGCGTGTCCGAGTCCGAGCTCCCCAGACTCGGCCAGGCTGGCTCGGCCCGGGACTCGCCGAGTCATGGCGAGTCTGGGCGAGTCTCGTTACAATGGTTGCAGCAGAGTCAAGATATCTTGAAATTATTGAAGAACAATCTTCAGATTGCACAAAATCAGCGAAGATGTATGTTGATCAGCGGCGTGTTGAGCGCTCTTTTAAGGTTGGAGATATGGTTTATCTCCGACTACAGCCTTACAGACAGTCTACTCTCAAGAAGAGTGGAGCTGAGAAGCTCAAACCTCGTTTCTATGGGCCGTTCAAGGTTATCAGAAAGGTGGGAGCAGTAGCTTATGAGTTGGAGCTACCTTCGAATAGCAGAGTACACAATGTCTTCCATGCGTCTCGCCTCAAGAAAGCACTTGGACACAATGTTGTTGCTTCATCACAGTTGCCACCTTTGGATGAAGAAGGACAGTTAGTTTTGATTCCAGAGGAGATTCTTGATTCCAGAGAGCGTTCTTTGAGAAAAAGAACAATTAGAGAATACTTGGTGAAGTGGAAGAACTTGCCTATGGAGGATGCGACTTGGGAGAATGATGAGATTCTGCAGCATCCAGGGTTGCGATTGCTTGAGGACAAGCAATCTTGGGGAGGGCGGACTGTAATGTCCCCTTCTCGAGCATGATCTTTCTAGTTGACCGTTGGCCTATTCCGGAGACCCGTAGGCTACTCGGAAGGTGAAATTAGGGTTTCGTGTTTTGGAGGTTGCTATTGCTCGTGGTTGGTTGATTGAATGGCGGATTCTTTTTGGGTTTTCAGAGAGCTTCGCCATGGTGTGTTTTTCTTGGCATTCTGAGCACCTTCAGGAATTTACTATTTTTAGTAATTTCTATATATAGCAGTGGTCCAGTTAGCACCAGCTCAGTCAATTTTCCTCTTCTGGCAGTTCATTGGGTAATTCTCATTTTTGGCTTAAGGGGTTCATTTTGGAGAAATAAGTTATTTTAAGTCAAAATGTTTTATTTTAAAAATACCCCTTGGCCTAGTGATATAACTTAAAAGTTGTTTTAAAGAAGGGGACTTTGAGGGTGAAGGAAATATTTTTATATTTCTAAAGTTTATAATTGCTCAAGGGAAAATGGACACCTACTTGGAGGAGTTTATATTTTAATTAAAAAAAAAGAGAGAAGAGATTTTTATCTCTCAAGGAAGGTACGCCATTTTGAGGAAGGAGTCTTGGTCAAAGTTAAACCTAAAAACAGCTTGGAATTAGGGCGCACTTTCTAGAAGCCTCCGGAGTCTTCTCTTCAGTCTATAAAAGGAGGTCCCCTCTCTTCATTTGGATTATCTTATGTCTGAAGTATTGTTATGCTGCCGGAATGGTGCTGGGACTACTTCGAGGAATGAATGCCTCCTAGCCATGGCTCAACTTCATGCTTGAGAGATAGCATCTAGTGGAGAATTTAGTATGCTTGTGAGAGAATTTGTAGTGAGGTTTGCTTTGTTGCATTGTTTTGCTTGTAGTTGTGATTTATGCATTTTATATTAGATTCTGGAGTTGCTGTTTCTGTGTAGCTGAAAGTTGTTTTTACTCATATATCAGAAAACAAAATTATTCTCCTTCTGGGTATTGATCCTTTGGTTTTCCTTGATAGGGGCGCCTACTCTTGTCAAGTTTTAGATTTTTTAACAAAGGATTGAATTTAATTAAGGAAAATCACCCTTCCTTGAGGGCCGTACCATTTGATACCATCTTGGAATTTGTGCAAAATGATTGAGGGTTCTTTGGTGGGTTTTCAGTGTTTAAACTTGGTCGCCTTCATCATTAGGGTATATTACATTTGGTTTCACATCAATAGGATGAGTTGTGAGAGAGATATGATCATTTTAGTGTGGTGTTAGGTTGCTGGTTTTTAAAGTGCAGGTCTGTCTAAATCAGAATCATCAGTTTGGTCTTTGAGTGAAGTTATTGGTCTTGGCACTCTTGTTAAGCAAAGGAGAGTCCTCTTATTTGATGCAACGTTAATTAGTTATAATCCTATGCTCTTGGCAGGCAATCTCTTTCATATTATAAGCTGAATAGTAGTACTGTCAGCAATCTTACTTTTTCTCCTTATTGCATTGTAATACTTAGCATCTCCGTCATATGGTAGCTCCAATACCATCTCGGGTTGGAAAGCACATTCTTGACGTCGAGTTACTTCAGCGTATTAGTTGGTAGGGATCCTCTGACCACATGCTCGTCGTTCTCTGACACATTCTTGGTTAGAGGTCTTTGTATCAGCATTCCAATTAAGACCCTCTGACCATATGCTCGTCGTCATCTGGCGCATTCTTGGTTAGAGTTCCTATTCAGCATTGCATTGAGATCCTCTGACCATATGTTCACACCTTGCCCAATGTTGTACCCAAAACCAAAATTTTTGCTTCACTAAGGCATTTTGCTTAATTGAGTCTTGTTAAAGTGATGTCAGAAGGTCGTTTTTGGGGTTTTTAAATATGGAGTTGGTGTCAGTGTCATGTCAGTCTGTTACCGAAGAGATTTGAGAAAAGTGAAAATTTGAACGGAAATCATCAAAATTTTCTATCTCTGGAGAGGGGAGCACATTTTCAAATAGGCGCCCTATCTTTTAGGGGCTCAGATCCTGTTTTTAAGGTTTGTCGCCTCCAGCAGACGTTTGTCCGGCATCACGTCAGCTTCGCAGTGAGCTATCAAGCTTGTCAAACGGACCTGTTTTGTTCGAGTTACGGAAGATACAGCGCAAAACGAGGCGAAAGCGAGAATTGGCTAACACTGGTGAAAAGCGCAACTTTTCAGAAAGGCGCCCATCTTTTTGAGGTGCCAAATGTAGGTTTTTGGCTAAATGCCACCCAGGATGTTTATCTCACATTTGTTCGAGCTTCACACATCTGTCAGTGGGTGAATCTGAGTTGCTGAAGTGCCTGAACCTGAGGTCAAATATGGGGTCAAATCTAAGTCAAAACGTCAAAGGAAAAAGCAAAGAGCACATTTTGAGAAAGGCTAAGCTTTTCGGCCTTTAATGCTTTCTTCCGATGAAATCAGATATTCAATGTCCGCGGTTACGCTTGCTTCACCGTCTCCGTCGAGAGGGATGACTCAGAGCTGGTCGCGGTTTTTATATTATTTTGTCGTTTCGAAATGGCTTTAAGTCCGGAGTGAAAAGAGCACTTCTCAAAGAAGCCCTTGTTTTTCACCCCCGACGCCGCTTAGGAAATGTGCCTTTGCGATTATTGTCGCGAGAATGAGGTCCTACGCGGTGAACCGAGTTCGTTCTGAAAATTGATAAAGCGAAGTTATGAAGGATTTTGTTTTTCCCTTCGTACGAAATCAGAAGTCAAAATTTGACTAAGTCTGAGAAAAAGCGCAGCTTTTCAAAAAGGCGCTTGGATTTTTGAGCCTTCAGATGCCAGTTTTATGACGTATAGTCTCAAGATATCTTTTGATTAGTTTTTACTTAGCTCTGCGATGCACCTGTCAGCTAGTCAATCAGAGAAGTTAGTCAACCAGTGTCAGAAGATGAACAGAGGTCCCGACAGAGGTTTTAGCTTAAATTTTCATGGAATTTGGCTAAGTCTGGAATTCGTTTGAGAGTTCAAAGTTGAGTTTTCGAAAGAGAGTTGAATGGACGCCTTAACTGGAGTTCTGACTGCAGTTAGACTGAACGATTTCTGGGTTGTCATCTTCAGTTCGTATATTGGCATGTTGAGTGATCTTTCAGTTCGCATGTCGAGTTAACTAGTTTGCATGTTCAGTTAACTATCTTGCATGTTGAGTTAACTTGTTTGCATGTTCACTTAACTGAAGATTATTCTTGCATGTCAACTGAAGTTTACATGCATGGCGAATTTGGTTGCAATTGTGAAGATTTAGTGAAGATGGCGCTTCATTGAGTGTCAACTGAAGTTTAAAAGGGACGAATTGAAAGATGAAGCATAAGTTTAGTGAAGTATGGCGCATGAAGTTGTTAACTTCAGTCATGAAAAGGGTCGCCATATTTAGTGAAGCATAGTTTTGTGAAGCTACGCACTTTTCAAGGAATAATAACTTTAGTTCCGAAAGGGTTGTTATTTTTAGAATTATATTGAAGCATAAGTGTGAAGTTGGCGCATTTTTGAAGGCCAACTGAAGATTGAAAAGGGTCGCTATTTTTAGAATTGTTTAAAGCATGAAATTGGCGAATTCTTTTCAACAAAGATTGTCAACTGAAGTTCTCAAAAGGGACGCTTTAGTTCTAAATTGTGAATTTAAAGCAAGTGTGAAGATGGTGAATTCAACAAGAATTGTCAACTAAAGTCAAATTCGCATGAATTTGTTAACTGAAGATTGAAAGGGAAACCTTAAAGCATGGTGCTTTATTTAGCATATTTTAGTTTCAGTTAACTAAAATGAGGTCCAATTAGAAGCCAAGCGCCATTTTTCAAGCTTTAGTGCTTTATGTGAATTTCAATGATGAAAGCTTATTTATTTCAGCCTTGGCGTCCATTATTTCTTCATTTCAAACTTCGAAGTTTACATTCTTCTTGAGCGAGCAGCAAGCTTAAGGTGCTACAGGTGTCAGAATTCAACGTTCTTCATAGCAACGGATTCAGATTGTTCGAAGAAAGAAGATTCCAGACTTTATTTTCACTTTGCATGCAGGTTTCATCAAGTTCCGGAAAAGAGATTGGCGAATTCTTCAGAAGCAGAACAAGCAAAACTTTCTATCTTCTGTCTTATTTCTTCTATTTCTCATCTTAGGTACTTTCTTCGCATGTCAAAGAAATTCAGCGTATTTTCAGAATCTGACCATCTGGGTTCTCATATTTCAGCATTTGCAGCAAAACCCACGTCTTAGATTTTTTCGAGAAAATTGCCCCGTAGCCTTCATTCTGAAGCTCTGTGCTTTTTTCCGAGAATTTCTTTGCATGTGGGCAAAAATCATATATTTTTGAAAATCTCATCATCTGGGTTTGTTCAGAATTCCATTGTACATAAAACCCATGTTCCAGATTTTCTCAAGAAAAATTGCCCCGAGAAGCTCTAAAAACCCCTACAATTCTCGACTGAAGAATCTTTGCATGTCAAGCTAAATGACGTTTTTTCACAATTTTGATGTTGTGGATTGTCTTAGAATCATTTTCCAGACAAAACCCATGTCTCAAAATTTTTGGTGAAAATTATCCTCCGACAGGCTATTTTTAGCCTCACCAGGAGCCATTTTAGCTTTCCGAGAAAGTTGTCAGAAGATAGCCGTGTTCACAGTCAACGGGCAAGTTTTTCAAAAGGCAGTTCAACTAGACTAAATTCAAGACCAAATCGGTCTTAATTTAGGTTTTCATCAGAGCAACTGACAATGAAGCATTAGGTTGCAAAAGAAACAGAGATCACTTCATTTACGAAGCCGCCGAAGTTACTCAGATCCTGTGCCATTATTTTCGTGAAAATCCCAGTTTCAAGAAGGCGACTGAAAATGTTAAAGAATGTATGCATACAGTCAAGGAAAGTGACAGAGAATTGAAGAAACAAACTGTTATTTTGAGCAGCGTCAAAGTGCCAGATGACAGAGAGATCAATGAGGTCTTGGTCGAAGTGTTAGACCGAGTTGACATGGAGTGATCTGCTAGTTGGAACCTGCAGTTAGATTCAAGGGTTGAGTCCTGAACAGCAGTTAACTCAACTTTCAGTCTTGAGTTCACTTGCTGACTTAACACATGCTTATCTCATTCTTGGAATTATCAACACAGGAGTTAGGGTTAGGGTTTCCAGTTAACTGAAGGTAGTGGCCAGTTAACTTTGCTTTAAATAAGGACGTGCATGTTTGCACAATTGTCCATTTTTAGATTAGATGTTTCGGTTAACTGATGGTAGTTTTCCAGTTGACTGTATAGTTTACTTAATTAGGGTTTGGCGCATAACTTGCATGCATTGCAAGAACTATAGATGACTCAAGGTGATTTTAGGGTTCCCTACACCTTGATGTATATAAATAAGAGCTTTTGCTCATTTGTAAATAACTTTTGCTTGAGAGAGAAATATATGCTGCGCCTACCTTGCCCTCAATATTACTCTTTTGGTATCTGTTCATGTGTCTTCGCTATTGCAATTAATTGTTATGCCACATAGGGTTTCAAGAGATTGTAATGGTGAATTTTTCCATAGTTTAGATGAATCTGTTTTGTGAATCTTTTATTGTTATGATCAAACGTTATGCCACACAGGGTTTCGTAAGATTGTCATGATAAAACCGTTTTGTGAAGTATTTACTATGCTGATCGAGTGTTATGCCACACAGGGTTTCATAAAGTTTTCATGGTGAATCTTCTCTTAGCTTAGATAAATCTGTTTTGTGAATCTTTTATCATTACAATCGAGTGTTATGCCACATAGGGTTTCATAAGATTATCATAGCAAATTCTCAAATCTGTTTTGTGCTTAATAAACTTGTTCAGATTGAGATGATAGTTGCGCCACCTTGCCTTCAAGTAGAGAATCTGAATACGTTTATCGTCAGTTAGTCATAACCTTGCTCCGTTTCCTCATGCTCTGATTTTCTTGAGGAGATTGGATAGATTAGTTTAGTTGTAGTTGATAGATCTGCAAAACCAGAGAAAACTCAGCTGCAACGTATAAGTTCTTTCAAGAAAGTCTTGTGCCTCTACAGCTGAAACAAAAAGACAGGATTTAGTTTAGTTTATTTCCTTGCAAATACTTTGTCAAGCACAACGAGGGAGCTTCCCCTCCTAATTTGAAGAGCACTCATTGCGTAGTGTGCATAGGCTGTGCGTATCAACTCTTACTCCAGAGGTGCTAGTTCTTACGCCAACACCCAACACGGATTCTGGTGTACATTCTTGGTTAGAGTTGAATTTCGCATCGTTTGGTTTAAGTGCTAACCCTAACGATTGTGTATTGCTCTACTTATTGTAATTGAAAAATTGAAAAAGTTGGCTCGAAATATTTCACGGGATCACAATGAACTGACAGTGTAGTCTCAACTGTTTCACACCTAAGTGGATGTTGTACATTTCACTACTTTTGCCAAAGTATTCTCATTCTGTACTTCGAATGAAGGTCATCTATCATATACACTACTCAGGGCCGATTTTCTTTAAGGCTCTCTTAGGTCTATTCGGGGTAGTCCGTACCCTAGACGTCCTACATCAAGCTATCTACTATAAAGGAGGACAGCTTAACAAGTACTCACAATTATCTCTCCTAAACTGGACATCTTCATCCTAGGAGTTTCATTAACTTGACTAAGTTAATCTACTAACTTGTGATCGATACCTTATTAAACACCCTCATTTCTTCCCTAGTATTTAATAGCTACATGGACACATACACTCCTTTTATGGAGTTCATAGCAATTCACTCCTATGATCCTAGTGCAATTCGTACACCAATGCAAGCAGGTGCAAACAGTAGTAAACATGCCATACCATTTTTCAAATCACAAATTGCTTCGTGTTCATGGAATTTAAAAGCAATTCCTAATCTTTACCTAATCAGAGTTTATTCTTTCAGAATTACATTTAGATAACCGTTCTAGAATAGAACTAATTAGTACTTCCTATCCTTGTACATTCAGAGGATATGATTTCAGACTTTTATTTAGAAACTCGTCCAAAAGAATGAAAGAAGAATAGAATGCATATTGAAATTTAGATTTGTATTTAGGATTTTTCTAGACTATGAAGAAGAATAACATGCCTAGTATATGCTTTTCCCAAAAGTTGCTGAGCTCAGGTATTTCGCACAGCACTTCCAACACTTCAAATTAGCTTGGCAAAATCCTCTTTCCAATTTCTGCCTTTCTCACACAGAAATTCCTCTTCAATTTCACTAAACTTCACTTACTATTTTCTCTAAACTTCTCACTCAGAAATGTGTAATTCAACTGGTAAAGATACAGCTGAATTAAGGAATAAAAATTCAGAAGAAACTATGGTGAAGAATTGGTAATTCACAGCTCTTAGGAAATTATAAATCACTCTCAGAAATATAGAAATATCACAGCTGGGATAAAACCACTCAGAAAATACTTTGAAACTCTAAAAATGAGAGCAAAATTGAATTCCAAATTGTGTTTGAAGAATGAGCTGAATGACTCTTTTATAGTGCTTCCTGCTCAACCATTTTCCACTTTATATGGCATCCATGCTGCCAGCACTATATTTTTAGAAGTTTCTGAGGGATTTGTGGCGATAATCCCAGGTGAAATGTTATCCTCTCAAGCCAAGTTTGAAGCAAACATCACATGGCGAATTCCAGAGCTTGACACCTACAGGCGTATGCAGTTTTCAGGGCATTTTTGATGTAAATGGTTTTTAAAACTTCGTCCCAATGAAGAGGTCAAGGCTGCAACAATCCCACGTTGCCTTTTTGTTGCCAAGAGAACAACATTCGAATCATTTTCTCAGACTAATTCCTAGCCAGTGCGCTTCAGGTGCGTTTTCCTTCCAGAACGCAACTTCTCTTATATTTTTGACTAATTCAAATGTTTTGATAAAGTCTTAAATGAAATATTTTCCATTCAAAATGTTTTTCAAAAGTCTCCAAATGAAATAATCTCATTCGCAATGTTTTCACAGGAAAGTGCGTTTTAATAAAGCTCTAAATATAATCGGTATTAGAAGCCAAGGTTTGATACTTTATATTTGATTTACTCAATTATTTATAAAGTCTTTAATAAAGACTTGCAATATAAATTGATTTACTAGGTTAATAATAAAGTCTTTAAATAAGACTTTACTATGCAAAGTAAAAATCGATTTACAATTTTACCCAAGGTATTTTAAAATTCAATTTCCAAAATTACTCATGGTAATAATATTAAATTCAATTATTCTTATATATTTAATATATATATTTATATATTTCTATTATAGATTTATTTACTCTGATATATATGTGTACATATATATATTTAAATATTACTATTTAAATATTTTTACATATGTACATATATATATTTAAGTAAAACTATAATATAAATATATATATTTATATATATATATATATATATATATAAAAACATTTACATATTTAAATATTTACACTTATACATATTAATTGTTAAATATGTATATTGCGAGCCAGTCAACATACTTTCAATATACATACTTACGTATTCATGTAAATATGTGTATATGTAAATTCCAAGGCAATATTAAAATAATATTATTATCATCCATATATATCAGGTTGGTTGTGGGTATATATACATGTATATTTGCTTGTATATTTTCCTATACGTATACATATTCACAAATGTATTTATATCGATGTACACGTACGGCATATCCATTTGCTCTCATACATTTGCATCGACATGAATATACTTATGGATATGTATATATACTATATACATGTATCCATGCCCACCTCCTAACCTGTAACATAATTCCATAAACAGTTACACAGGCAAGCATCACTTATTCATGCATTCAGAAGAAGATAAGACTCCTAATGTCAACAAACAAGCCTACGGATGACTTAGCCATAACTTCAACTGACTTAGCTTACTCAGTCTATAGGATGTGTGTGTATGCTCAATTGGTACTCGTTACTACTTACCCGACCAAGCTCCTCCCTGAGTGATATTTCTCCTCTCCCTGGAGGAATGGTTCTCTTACCTGCACACCATGACACGACGAGAGTCATATGCTCAAAACAAAGCAGAATACATGAAACATTTCAAAAGTTAGATTATTCACAAATCAATAACCTTTTATTCTCCTTTATGTAGTATTTCACCAAGAATAACATCAAATGAGACAACATTCATATTGAAAACAAGGTACAAGCATCATTAATTCACCTCCAGAATTCACATTTACTCTATCTAGTAATGGTAAATAGTAACGTCACAATTTGGGATGTAACACTAGGGATCGGATAACCCATCTATAAAGGGAACAACGAGCCTCCTCTTAGATATATCTATCATCAAGACCAACAACCTCTGAAAATCAGCAGCATAAGCATCCACCGAATCACATTGTTTCGACTGAGTCAACTCTTTAAAGTGAAGTTTGGGATCCATTTTATCAAATATCTCTATGAGTCTCACAGTAAACTCAACATAAAATGTGATCTGTGCATGCCCCATTGTAATCATCACATGATGCCACCACTCGTGTGCAACACCGTCTAACTGAATGGAAGCATATTGAATGTACTCTTCTTCAGCCATGGGATTAAGATTAAAGTATGTGTCCACCTTTTGGACCCAAGCTCTCGTTGAAGTTTTACTAGACCCATCAAAGTAAGGGAGGCTAAGTTTTCCAACTTTCCTTCGCAAGTCATTGTGGTGCTCTTTATTGCCATTGTTGGGCATATGCCTCATCCTAAGATCTATATAATCACATGGAGATATATCACGCTGAAACCCATGCCCTGGATCAATCCAATCTTGTCTAAACTGATCCTGCATCTCAATCAATGTGAGATCTTGATTGGGTCGTGTCTCCACTCTTAGGTGGAAAAACATGCATGAGTGGTTTGGCCATGGCTGCCCTATTGTGCTGATTGGCTACTCCATGCTGACCCATACCATTTCCTTGCCCATTATTGCCTCCATTACCTTTGTTGTTGACTCCCAATTGATTTAGCCCCTCAACCAACTGTGCTAGACGCTGATTGGTTTCCTGGTGTCCCCTAACCACAACATTCACTAGAAGCATCATCTGATCTGGTTCAACATTTTCTCTTTTAGCTCTTTCACCCCTTTCACCCATATTTTCAGAACTTGTTGTGTTATCACGGAATCTAGCAGTGCTCGTTCCACGAATAACCCCCTACAAAATTTGTCCGTTTCCTAGGTTCGTGAAGTTCAAGCACGCAAAACGAGGTGATTTCCAAGCCACCTCGAAATGCGTTCCAAAGCCTCAAACAGTTTGTTTGAGCATCCCCCTATGTTTGCCTCGCGAAGACCTTCGAAATGAGCTCCTTCGCGAAGTCTCACTGTTCATACTTAGTTAAATTGTGAAATATGCGGTTGCACTGAAAAAGTGCGCTCCTGCTCACAAGCCAAAAATTCGCTAAGTGTTGAAAGTGCAGGGGCGCCAAAAATCAGTGCCCTTGCATGAAAGTGATTTGCCAAAATGTGCAGAAGTGCTGAAAAAGTGCGCTCTTACACATGGTTGCCAGACATAGCCAATTTTTGGCTCAGGCTCACTTCTTCATGTCTTTTACATTATTCGCTTATTGTGCCACTTTTTATGCCTCAATTAATTGAGCGACTTGAGTTAGGTTTTTGTGTTTCCCATTCACTTAAAAGTGATTTTATTGTTTCATTTTCATTGTTTGTGATCTTCAACTTCATTCCTCTTTGCTGGGCACGCATCTACCTCCTCCAAAAATGCGTTTTTATACAGACCTCTTTCTTGGTCGAGCTAGGTTTTGAGTTTTGGTTCAGGTATGTTGTTCTTTTCTCCTTTCCTTTCTTTCCTTCGCACTTGATGTTTGTTTGATGAATGTTTTGTGATCTATAAACGCGTTTTTTAAATAAACCCACGTTTTTTTTCTTTCTTTCCTTTCTGTCTATACACGCGGGCATTCCTTTCTTACCCTAATCACGTTCTTTCATTCCCCATTGGCTAAACACGCAAAGGTTGTTCCATTGTTTGTGTTAGGCGTGGCTTTCTTGCATATACGTGTTTTCTTTTCTTTTGTTTTGGTCAATCTTACCCGCATGTTTTAATCTCCTCACATAATTCTTTGTCAATACTTTGAAATGACAATGAAAGAAACTCACGTTTTGTGAGTAAGATTGCACTATGCTTTTCATAAAAACCATGACGGTAAAATGAAGATCTAATGCACTTCAATATATGTTCTCAAGTGTTGATTTTAATCCTTTCAATACTTCCAAATTGCCAAAGCATTGTTCTCATAAATCATTTTATTATGTTTTCATTGTTCTTCCCAAATGCTGAAGCGCTGAATTTAAGCGCCATGTCAATTGCCAACTTCACAGTGAAAAGTGTCATGGTGTTGAAATTCAGCGCCTTGACATATTTCCTGAAGTTTCTAACTCTTAGGTGCAAAACAGCGCCCCTGCACCAAAGCCAGTTTCCTTCAAAATGCAAGGGCGCTGATTTTTAGTGCCCTTACACTTTTCCCAATTTTTCTTCCAAAAACACCTTCAAACTTGCCAGTTTCATCCCGAACCTCGCTCCTTCCACTTTGTGCATCGTTTTGCGTGCCTCATCATTCGCTCCATGCTTGCTCATCATCGTTACTCGCTTCACACATCCCCATGTTTTTCGGCTAATGTTTATTCTGACTCCACATCTTGCAGGGTCTTTTCAAGATCCTCAAAGTTGATTGATCAAAGATTCAATTGCTCTCAGATGATTGCTAGAAAACCTCCGTCTTCTTCAAAAGCAAAAGGCAAAATGAAATATAAGTATCAAAGTGTCTATCCGCCAATTCTAGTGGTCTCCAAGGTGGAAGAAATAAAAGACACAGAGGTTGGTCATCAAGACTTGGTTGATTTTGCAGAGCAAACTGAGAAGAAGCCTCTTCCTGATTTGATGAGAGCAATTGTACACAGTAACCTGCATTTGGTAGCTATGTTCCCTACTGCTGCACACAATACGGAATTTGTCCTTCAAGTGGCATCCCACTACATCAGGGAAAGCAGAAGTGTGATTGATTCTTCTGGGCACGAGATTTTAAGACTCGACCCTGACTTCTTTGATATTGTGTTTAAATTTCCTCAAATGGAGAAGTACATTGACATCTCGATACAAAAAGCACAAGAAGTGTTTGACGCTGATCCCAACAAGGCTAAAAACCTAATAAATAACCAATGGTTGAAGAAGCCTAGGCAAACTATTTCCAAATGGCCAAAGGGACTCCTGCGAAGTGATTTCAAAGATGATGTCAAAGATATGATCACATTTTTAAGCAGAGTGAAGGGCTTGCCTAAATCATCCACTTTTCATGATTGGATGTATGAATACATCAGGATTATAAGAAGACAAAAAGTTCACATTGACTGGGGCAAACAAATCAGCGATGAAATACATGAGCAACTGATCAATGCACCTTCTACATTAAAATTCTATATGACTTCTTATTTGGTGTATGCAGCAGCTATAATGAGGCAATTTCCAGTTCTATCCACAAAAGGGAATCGGATGCTGGTATCCACAAAAGGGAATCGGATGCTGGTACTTGTGTATAAATTTTTCTATCAACTAGAATTGAAGGAAAGCTTCCATCATTTCAGGCGGGTTATTGATGCTTTCTTCGCACCTTTGCTTTTCAATTTTGATCCAGCTCTCAAGAGGAGAAGGGTATCTGATGAGGCCTATAAGGCAGTAAGTAAAGTTGGATGCTTATTTCTACAATTCCCAACATTTACTTATTTGAGAGTAGGGTGCTACACTGGCTGCCCTTACATGCTGCCACGGTATCCTTCGGACAAGTGGGTTTTCATGGAGATGTGCAGACATCTGATTTCAGTGCATAAAGAACGAAGAAATAATCACAAGTGTGGATTCAATTTCCCACTGACAATCGACAGATATACTATCCCAACTGTACAAAAAGCCAAATCTTTTTATGCTGAGATGCAAATCATGACAATCAAGACCTACAAGTATAGGTTTGATTTTGATTACCGGGATGTTAGAAGACAATTGCAAAAGGGTCATCATCACAAGTACCGTTTTGAAGACATTTGGGCTGATTGCAGGGATGAAGAAGCCATTCGCAAAATGAATTATTGCAGGTTGACTGTGCAGCAGATCAAAGACCTTGATATTGCTGACCTACCAGAGGATTTTACAGATCCTGGCGATATCATGAATGCTGTCTATGATGAACAAGAGGTTTCTAAAAGGCCGTTGCCTGCAATTCAATGGTCTAGGAAAGAAAGTACTAGCATGAGAGAGAGATTGGCGCCAATCCTATCCAATACTGTAGAATGGTTACATAAGCATGGTTTTGAAATGAAAAGTTTCAGAACAGATTCAGAAGGAGAAGAATCTGAAGCAGAAGCTCGCTGATAGCAAGAACTCCGCATGAAAAATAAATCAGCGGCTGTTCCCACTTCTTCACGAAGAGGTCCCATGATCAAGTTTACTGTTGGCAAGAAAGATACCCAGGCCGTCCCAGAAGGAGAAACCACGAAATCTGATCCATCTCGCTCTAAAGGCAAAAAGGTTGTTTCAGAGGAGATAGATTCCAATGAAGAAGGTACTTCCAGTGACCAATCTGCTGAAGATGAAGACTCAGCAGAAGCAGACTCTGATGCAGAAGAAGTTTCTGAAAGTGGGCAAGAGTTTGAAGAAGATTTTGAAGGTGATTTCGAAGGTGAACCAGAATCAGAGAGACAAGAGGGTGATCAACAAGAACCCAGGCATGATCAAGAAAGAACTATGTCTCCACCTGAGAATGTAGTTGAGGAAATTCCCAGAACGTCATCGCCTGTGATTTCCAGTGTTCCTCATACCCCTCCAAATTCGAGTACTCCTCCACCTCTTGTTCCCTCATCACTCGTTCCTACCACATGCATTCCTGCAGTAGAGGTATCCGCTATTCCTGCAACATCAACCTTGCTTGATACTCCCTCGGTGACAAGCATTCATACGGTTGATATACTGTCAAGTCCTCCATCATCCATTCCTAGCCTGTCATCACCGACGTATCACATCACTTCTGAAAATGAATTCAATCTTTTAATGAATGAGTCAATGCGTGATCAGCTCAATGTGCAGTCTATAGGAGCAATGATGACAAACACTTCCCCTATTGTCACGATACCCATGGTAACTTCAGAGGTGACAATGACTTTAGAGGTGACAATGACGACTGAGTTAACAGTGAATCCAAAAGTTCACACCTCCTTCCTTCCCCCTTGGCTGATATCTCAAGTATCGAAGTGAAAGAAGCAAATGATCTCTCCAGAGGAGCTCGACCTCGAAGAGATTGTCCCACCAAAGGATAAAGGGAAGAAAAAGACAAAAGTATACTCAAGGCTAAACGTTGACAAGATTGGCCACAAGTATGCGGAGATTGGCATACCACCGCAAGAAGAAGGAGATGTCAATATGGAGGACTACACAGTAACAAGAGTCCAGCTTGGCAAGGTTACCAATGAAAGTGCTAAAGTAGATGCACAAGTGACATTGGATATCTTGGCTGGAAGACTGGATAAAATGGAGCAAGCTCGCAATATGTACAAACCGAGAGCAGAGCATTATGCCACTGTTGTAAAGAGACTTGCAGGATCTCCAACTAATGCACAACTGCTGGCAGTGGTAAGTATTGAGGACCCAACTGTCAAGGAAGCTAAGAAGTTCGCCTCCAAAGGCAGGTGTTGTATGATTTTGTTGAGAAGATCATAGAACACGGATCTCATATCATAATTGCTGTGGACGAGAAAACTACTTTGTTGGCCAAGCTCACCACAGAGCTTGATAAAGAAAAAAGTGTACTTTCCCAGGAGCGCAGAGATATGGAAAAGTGCCTGCTGTCATGGTCACAGATGAAGCAGGTAAAGCTCAGTATATTGGTGGAAGCCGGGGTAATTCCCGACAAAGAAAAGTTCATTGAGGTAAGAGAATCTTTGAAACACCGAATTTAGTGATTCAATCTCTTACGGAAGATCTCCACCAAGTGCAGGAAGATGTCGAAGGACATTGTGTGATTCTTGAAAAAGGAATCAAGGAGTTACCAGGTCAACTTCTTGAGGAGAATCGTATCTTCTTGCCGGCCACAGAAATATCCCAGATCTTCAAGGAAGCCATCATGAAGATGATTGACAGCCGCATTTTAGAAGCCTCTAACGCCATTTGATACAAGGCTCACATTGATAACTGAAAACGCATCCCCGACAGTGCAAGAAGGTTCACCATCCGCCATGAGATCGACACGGTGAATTTAACTATCAGGATTACACCGCTGGTCCGATGAGAAGTTCGTGCAGGAGACCAGGAAGAAATACGAAGACTTCCGCGCCCAAAGCAAGGAAACATGAAGGTTCCTGATCTCCAATGTTAGACATTTTCGATGCATCCTTTTATGCATCTTGTAAATATTTCCTAACATTTTATATGTCTTTTTGTAAATTGTAATTGCACCAAGTTCGAGATGTAATCTTTTGAAAACAAATTACACTTTGACTTTGGTCAAAGTTAGGTGAGATCTCCTTGAATCGCTCACCTAACTTTCCTTGATTTTCTCAAGTTAGTTTCCTAATTTTTCTCATCCCTCTTTCTATAAATATGAGGGATTTCTATTGTATTAAGGATCTTTTTAGTATTTTGCAACGAAGTGCTGCCCTTTTTGAAACAAATTGTGAAACTTTGTGTTCATACTTTGAAACAAAATTTGATCAATAAAGAAGAAGATTGCAAGCCAAACTTTGTGTTGGATTCGATAATCTTGTGAATTGATCTCATTTGGTGGTGATTAGCTTATGGAATCAAGGACTCTGCTAATTCATGTAATCTTTGTGTTACATCCCTATTTAGATTTACATTTGTGTTTTGTTTATCTCTTTGGTTGAATGACCCAAGACTTTGTGCTTGTAATTATTCATGCCTTTTGGATACTTTGGTTGATGATCTATAAGACTTTGTGCTTGTAATTATTCATGCTCTTGATACTTTGTTGATAATCTACAAGACTTTGCTTGTAATTGTTCATGTTGTTCGAGAGGATTTGTCGTGATCTAAGAAGATTCTTTGTGCTTCTAATGCTAATAAAACGACACACCTATCACAAATCCACCATTGATAAAGCTACAAAATAACTTTGTGCCTTCGTGAGCTTTCCCTTTTATTTTACTAGTTTATTGTTAATCACTTCTGGTACCTCTACGCTTTGCTTTGACAAGATAGAGGTATTGGCATTACTGCTTGTTGATCGTTTAAAGTTATTGTGAATTGAGAACTTCCAACAGTGAAGCACTATAAACATCTTCTTTGAAAAAAGAGAGAAGGATGAATGTGACATTAATTCCCCCACTTCGTAGGCATTATTACAGCACGTCCCTTCAAGCCTCGACAGCTGGTGGACTGCTGGGGCCTTCCTTGGGAACCCGTGAGGTTAGTTCGGGTTAAAATTAGGGTTTCCTAATTTTTATAGGCTAACAGCTGTTCTGGAGATGATAGTTTTAATGGCGGATTCCTTCGGTTTTCTCGATCCATTTCGCAGCGGGTATAGCCTGCCTCTCAAAGATTCGTAGTATTCTTTTGAATTTACTATTTTAAGTAAATTCTATTTTGGCAAAATTTTGTCGATGATGTTCACCGGCTACTGCTTTCAAAGTTGGTCAGATGTTTGACTCAGTTTTGGCTTCAGTGCATCTCCGGAGGGATAAGCTAAGTTATTTCATTAAAAGGCACATTTAAATATTATATTTTAATGTTGACCTTGGGCCTAGACTTAATAACTTAATGTTGTGTTTAAAAGGTGGGTCCTTGAGGGTGGCGCCCTCATTGAGAAATGATTTAATATTTCCTAAGTCAAAATAAAGGTTTGAGGGGCGCTTATTTCAAAAAAGATGATATTTAATTAAAATATCAATTCTTAATGCCTTGAAGAGAAAGTACGCCTTCTTGAGGAGATGAAGGATTTGACCTACAAGAAGATTTTAGGGTTTCGTGAAGTCAAACGAAACTTATAAAAAGAGGGCTTGTGCATCAGTTTTTCTCATCTTGGAAAATACACCGTTATGCTGCCGGATTGATTCTGGATTGCTTCGAGGGATGAAGACCTCCTAGTTGGGCATCTCTTCTCGTTTGTAAGACAACGACTAGTGATGAATTTAGTCTAGTTGTGAATTCATTGTATTCCGTGCATTGTAATCTGCATTAGTATTGTTAGTTTCAGATCTTGCATGTTAGAGGTTTTCTGTTTTTTGCACTTTAGCTACAGCAGACCTAGTATTTCATTCATATTTCCAAAAAGACAAAAATATACATTGTGGGTGTTGCATAAATTCATTGGTCTAGACTAGGCGCCCCATTGTGCAAGATTGTAGATTTTTTGAAGCATTGTCAGATTTTATAATTGAAAATCGCCTCTGTACCTGGGCCGTACCATCTGCAGATTCTTGGGATTCGTGCCATTAAATATAATCTGATCTTTGGTTCTGTTTCTTGTTCCTAAGCTGGACGCCATCATTCTACTTGTGTTTTGCATTCAATTTTAGATTGTTTGATTGAGTTTCAAGGGAGATACGAACTTTCCAAGGAATATCTATTGCTGTTCTATGATGAAAAACACAGGTCTGTCAGACAGAATGAAGAAAGCTGCATCTTGTTCTTGACGAGTTTGAAAGGATCTTAAGATCTTGCGGCATACTTCATCATTGGTGGGCAAGCTTCAAAAAGGTTGGATCTATTAATTAATTCCTTCAATTGCAGTCTCTTTTCTCAGCAAAGGAATGCTCTAATATTATTGCAAGTCTCTCATATGTTGAATTGTAATTGATAAGCGAGTTGTAATCTTTCCAATTGTATGCTGGCAGTAGTACTGTCGGTCTTAGATTCTTGCTCAATCAGATTGTAAGGTTCTCTCTTTCAGCATTTTGTTAGTGTATGTAATCCATCTCCGCCCTATGGTCGCTACTTTCCCATCTTGGGTCAGCAAGCACATTCTGGGTGTAGAGTAGATTCAATATTCAGCATTTCCTTCTAGTTTGCTTACAGTACTAGTTGAAATAGTATAACTCCGCCCTATGGTAGCCACTTCCCATTCTGGGTGAGCAAGCACATTCTGGGTGTTGAGTAGTTTCATTATTCAGCATTTCTTTTCAAGCTTTGCTTTCTGTAATCACTACGTCATATGGTCGCCCCTCACTCCACCTTGGATTGGGTAGCACATACTTGACGTTGAGTTCCCTTCTGTATCTTGGATTTAATCTTCTGCACGTTTCGGTTTATTCATCTAACCCTAACGGGTGCACTTGCTTGAATGTTGTAATCTGTTATTTGAAAAACGAAAAAATTTGGCTCGGTATATTCCAGTGGTATCAGAGCCACGTATCCTGCCATCCTGTGAAATCAGCCTTCTATGAGTGACAGAGAACAGAGGTATTTGGCAAGAGTATACAAGAGAGGTACAGTTCAGACACAGTTGCATCAAGCCCCAGAAGGTCACACAGCTTCCGAGGTTTTGAGGTCTAATTGGGAGCCTTCACAAGAAACAGAAATGGGGGATAATGAAAGAAGTTCTTGGCAACAGAGGTGACAATGGGAAGGGTATAGACAATTCAGCCAATTTGGGTCAAGGACTCGATAAGAAGATGGATGCCATGATGGATATGTTTTCTCTCCTGTTGGGGAGATTGGGTCCCAATATTCCACAACACAACACAGGGCATACCGGGGAGCACAGTGCTTCCAACCCGCACAATGGTCATGTTGCCCAACCTGCAGTGAGCAACACTTACATTTCTTCTAGACCATTCAAACCCACGTTTTTGACACCAGCAATCCCACAGCCTGATCCTGAAGAAAATGTTTCATCCTTGGAGAGGGTGAGGATAGGCCGAACAGAGTATGACACCCTTCCTGATGAAGTAAAACTTGACATGTCCTTCAATGATTACATGGAGTATAGGAGGAAGGATAGAGGCCAAGGGAGAAACTATGATCAAAGAAGAACCCCAGCACAAGGAGATTGGAATCAAGCTCTCAACAAGGTTACGCTTGCCCATTTTGATGGAAGCGATAATAATTCTGCTCGAGCCTGGTTACAAAAACTAGACAACTATTTGGCACTTAGGCCAATGGCTGAAGAAGAAGCGATTAGATTCGCTACGCTACACCTAGATGGGGTGGCGCATGAATGGTGGTACCATGGCCTAGTCACCTTAGGTCATGGGTCTATCACTAGCTACGATGAGTTCACCAATAGACTCATTGAGAGGTTCGAGAAGAAGGACCCAGAAGTGCACTTTAGGGAGTTGGCACAGTTGAGACAATATGGCACTGTGGATGCCTACATAGCTGAGTTTCAAAGACTTTCAGTTATGGTCACTGGAATCACAGAGAGAAGATTAGTAATCCTATTCACTGAAGGATTGATGGAGCCAATCAAGGGTTGGATCAAAGCTTTTGATCCACCGTCCCTACAAGAAGCAATGAAAAAGGCTAGAAACATGGAGTGGGCTGCTCCCAAAGCAAAGTTCCATTCCAAACCAGCTTTTCACAAAGGAGATAGAGGGAAAAAGTTTCATCAGAAGCCTCACCATAAGGAGTTTAAACCACAGAAACCCCCTGGCTCAAGATTGGATCCAGAGACTATCAATGAACTCCGTAGGAAAGGGTTATGTTCCCGTTGTTGGGAAAAATGGTCCCAAGATCATGTGTGCCCAAAGGGTGCCAAAATTCATCAAATTGAGTTCTATACAGTTGATGAAAGCAATTCTGATTTTTCTGATCAGCAAGCTGATTTTGAGGACAGCGATGAAGAAAATACTCCAGAAGAGTCTGAAGGTGAAAAAGAAAGTGGTGGTACATTGGCTCAACTTTCTAGCTTCCAAAAGAATGAGTCCTTTAAAGTTCGGGGAATGATCAAAGGGCAACGTATTGTTGCTTTGATTGACACTGGTGCAACACATAACTTCGTAGACGAAGTTGTGGTGGCAAAGAAAGGATTGCAAACAGAAGACTTTGAAGGGTTCAGAGTTATGGTTGCGGATGGGTTTCACATCTCATGCACCAAGAGGATTCCGAACATGTCAATGCAATTGGGCAATTACGAAGTCAAGGATGACTTCTATGTGGTCAATATTGGAGATACAGATGCTGTCCTTGGCATTCAATGGCTGCGATCTCTTGGAGAGATCTCTTTAAATCTGCAAACTATGGAGTTGAAGTTTCAATCCGATGGAAAGAAGGTGGTGTTGAGAGGAATGTCAAATGGTGGCCCTCGGATTGTGTCGTTCAAGAGGATGGCGAAGTTGATGCGTCATGATCAAGTGGAGTGGGCTGCGGAGTGCATGATTCTTCCAGCTAGTCCAGCTGAAACGAAAATAGAGCATCCTCCAGATATTCAGTCTTTACTCACCAAAAAGAGTAAAGTGTTTGTTGATTTACCTCCTGGACCTCCTCCTGATCGAGGTTCAGAACACATCATAGAGCTCAAGGAAGGAGCTAAACCGGTGATCACAACTCCATATCGGTATCCGAAGAGGCAAAAGGATGAGATCGAGAAGAATATCCGAGAACTCTTGGAGATGGGTTTCATACGCCCAAGCAAGAGCCCCTTTGCATCTGCAGTGGTTCTTGTGAAAAAGAAGGATGGTACCATGCGCATGTGCGTGGACTATCGTGCTTTGAACCAAAGCACCATCAAGAATAGATACCCCATTCCCAGAATAGATGAGCTCATTGATGAGCTACATGGGGCTAAGTTCTTTTCGAAGATTGATCTGAGGTCGGGTTACCATCAGATACGAATGAGGGGGTCAGATGTGGAAAAAACAGCTTTCAGATGTCACTATGGCCATTTTGAATTCTTAGTCATGCCATTTGGGTTGACTAACGCTCCGGCAACCTTTCAGTCTTGCATGAACCGTGTCTTCCAGAATCAGTTACGAAGGTTTGTGCTGATATTTTTTGATGACATTCTGATCTACAGCAAGACTGGGAGGATCACCTCAAGCACTTGGAGGAAGTGCTCAGTATCATGGAATCTGAGAGCTTGTTTGCTAAAGCCTCCAAATGTGAATTTGGAATGGTGGAGTTACTGTACCTTGGCCACATAATCAGTGCTGAGGGAGTAAAGGTGGATCCGGAGAAGATCAAAGCAGTGGTTGATTGGCCACCACCTGAAAGTTTGACGCAGTTGAAAGGTTTTTTGGGCCTTTGTGGTTTCTATCGGAGGTTTGTTAAGGGGTATTCTCAGAATGCGGCTCCCCTTACTGATCTCACCAAAAAGGGAGCCTTTGTTTGGTCAGAAAAGGCTCAAGTTGTTTTTGACAAATTTAAGAAGATCATGAGCTCGTGCCCAGTTTTGGCTATCCCTGATTTCTCCAAGCCATTCGAGCTGCAGTGTGATGCATCGGGTGAAGGAGTTGGTGCTGTCCTGATGCAAGACAAACACCCTATTGTGTTTGAAAGCCGAAAATTAAGGGGTGTGGAAAGGTCATATTCAATTTATGACAAAGAAATGCTTGCCATTATGCATGCATTAGCCAAGTTCCGACAGTACTTGGTGGGGAATAAGTTCGTGGTTAAAACAGACCACAATAGCCTCAAGCATTTTATGCACCAGAAGGATTTAAATGAGAGGCAACAGAAATGGGTGAGTAAGCTTCAAGCTTACGACTTTGACATTGAATATGTCAAAGGGAAAAATAATGTCGTGGCCGATGCTCTCTCCAGAAGGCCTCATCTTAGCTCATTGTGTGAGCTTACTGCAGATTGGAGAGACATGTTGCTTGCTGATTATGCAAAAAATCAGTTTGCAACCAGCATTCTGGAAGGTACTTTCCATGATGAAAAGTACCAGGTGGTTGAGGGATTGATTCAGTATAAGGGAAGAATCTTTCTGGTGGCTGATTCTAAGCTCAAGAAGAAGATTCTTTTGAATTTTCATGACATTCCAGTTGCTGGTCACCAAGGGTTTTTCAAGACCTATAGGCAGATCCGAGAAAGGTTTTCTTGGAAAGGTTTGAAGAGGGAGGTTCAACGTTACATTCAGGAATGTCCTGTTTGTCAAGCAAATAAAAATGAGCACACATTGCCAGCCGGTTTGCTGCAACCACTTCCAATTCCCAATCAAAAATGGGAAAGCATTTCAATGGATTTCATCACTGGGTTGCCCAAGGCTCAAGGGAAGGATTGCATTTACGTGGTAGTTGACAGATTAACCAAGTTTGCTCATTTCTTTGCCATTACCAGCACTTTTTCTGCAGCCCAAGTTGCAGATTTGTTTTTTCGAGAAGTGTTTAGGCTGCATGGGTTGCCAAAGAATATTGTAAGTGATAGGGACAGCAAGTTCCTAAGTACCTTTTGGCAGGAAGTTTTCAGAATGAGTGGTACTGTGCTCACTCCAAGCACGAGTTATCACCCTCAAACTGATGGGCAAACAGAAGTGGTGAACAAGTGGTTGGAAGGCTACTTGAGAAATTATGTGTCCGAACAGCAGAAAGCTTGGGTTAAGTGGCTGCATATAGGCGAGTACTGCTACAACTCTACCTTCCATATGTCAATCAAAATGTCTCCTTTCTTGGCACTTTATGGGTATGAAGCACCCAGCTTTGCAGATTTGGTGTTTGGTGACAGCAAAGCACCATTAGCCAAGGATTTGTTGCAGCATAGTCAGGACATAATGAGATCCTTGAAGGATAATTTGCAGATTGCACAAAATCAGCAGAAGTTGTATGCTGATCAGAAGCGTGTAGAGCGTTCTTTTGAGGTTGGGGATATGGTCTATCTCCGCTTACAACCTTACAGACAGTCAACTCTCAAGAAGAGTGGAGCTGAGAAGCTCAAACCTCGCTTCTATGGGCCGTTTAGGGTCATCAGAAAGGTTGGGGCTGTAGCTTATGAATTAGAGCTACCTTCAGATAGCAGAGTGCATAACGTCTTCCACGTGTCTCGCCTCAAGAAGGCACTTGGACACAATGTGGTTGCTTCTTCACAGTTGCCACCGTTGGACGAAGAAGGACAGTTGGTTCTGGTTCCCGAGTCAATACTTGACTTCAGAGAACGTTCCTTGAGGAATAGAACTATCAGAGAATGTTTGGTAAAGTGGAAGAACCTGCCTATGGAGGATGCAACTTGGGAAAGTGATGAGATAATGCAGCATCCTAGTTTGCAATTGCTTGAGGACAAGCAATCTTGGGGAGGGCGGACTGTAATGTCCCCTTTTCAAGCCTGACAGTTTCTGTGACCGTTAGCCTTTCCTTGGGAACCCGGAGGCTAGTCGGAAGTTAAAATTAGGGTTTCCTAATTTTGAGGAGGTCATTGTTCGGAGATGTCAGTTTTAATGGCGGATTCCTTCTGGGTTTTCAGAGGGCTTCGCAGTGGTATGTTCGTCTCAGCATTCAGAGTACTTTTTGGAATTTACTATTTTTAGTAAATTCTATTTTTGGCAGCTTGTCAGATGATGTTCAGCTCGGGACTTCCTGTCTCAGTGGTCAGATGTTTGACTCAGTTTTGGCTTCAGTGCATCTCCGGAGGGATAAGCTAAGTTATTTCATTAAAAGGCACATTTAAATATTATATTTTAATGTTGACCTTGGGCCTAGACTTAATAACTTAATGTTGTGTTTAAAAGGTGGGTCCTTGAGGGTGGCGCCCTCATTGAGAAATGATTTAATATTTCCTAAGTCAAAATAAAGGTTTGAGGGCGCTTATTTCAAAAAAAGATGATATTTAATTAAAATATCAATTCTTAATGCCTTGAAGAGAAAGTACGCCTTCTTGAGGAGATGAAGGATTTGACCTAAAAGAAGATTTTAGGGTTTTGTGAAGTCAAACGAAACTTATAAAAAGAGGGCTTGTGCATCAGTTTTTCTCATCTTGGAAAATACACCGTTATGCTGCCGGATTGATTCTGGATTGCTTCGAGGGATGAAGACCTCCTAGTTGGGCATCTCTTCTCGTTTGTAAGACAACGACTAGTGATGAATTTAGTCTAGTTGTGAATTCATTGTATTCCGTGCATTGTAATCTGCATTAGTATTGTTAGTTTCAGATCTTGCATGTTAGAGGTTTTCTGTTTTTTGCACTTTAGCTACAGCAGACCTAGTATTTCATTCATATTTCCAAAAAGACAAAAATATACATTGTGGGTGTTGCATAAATTCATTGGTCTAGACTAGGCGCCCCATTGTGCAAGATTGTAGATTTTTTGAAGCATTGTCAGATTTTATAATTGAAAATCGCCCCTGTACCTGGGCCGTACCATCTGCAGATTCTTGGGATTCGTGCCATTAAATATAATCTGATCTTTGGTTCTGTTTCTTGTTCCTAAGCTGGACGCCATCATTCTACTTGTGTTTTGCATTCAATTTTAGATTGTTTGATTGAGTTTCAAGGGAGATACGAACTTTCCAAGGAATATCTATTGCTGTTCTATGATGAAAAACACAGGTCTGTCAGACAGAATGAAGAAAGCTGCATCTTGTTCTTGACGAGTTTGAAAGGATCTTAAGATCTTGCGGCATACTTCATCATTGGTGGGCAAGCTTCAAAAAGGTTGGATCTATTAATTAATTCCTTCAATTGCAGTCTCTTTTCTCAGCAAAGGAATGCTCTAATATTATTGCAAGTCTCTCATATGTTGAATTGTAATTGATAAGCGAGTTGTAATCTTTCCAATTGTATGCTGGCAGTAGTACTGTCGGTCTTAGATTCTTGCTCAATCAGATTGTAAGGTTCTCTCTTTCAGCATTTTGTTAGTGTATGTAATCCATCTCCGCCCTATGGTCGCTACTTTCCCATCTTGGGTCAGCAAGCACATTCTGGGTGTAGAGTAGATTCAATATTCAGCATTTCCTTCTAGTTTGCTTACAGTACTAGTTGAAATAGTATAACTCCGCCCTATGGTAGTTACTTCCCATTCTGGGTGAGCAAGCACATTCTGGGTGTTGAGTAGTTTCATTATTCAGCATTTCTTTCAAGCTTTGCTTTCGGTAATTTCACTCCGTCATATGGTCGCCCCTCACTCCACCTTGGATTGGGTAGCACATACTTGACGTTGAGTTCCCTTCTGCATCGTGAGTTTACTTTCTTGCACGTTTCGGTTTATCCATCTAACCTTAACGGGTGCATTTGCCTGAATGTTGTAATCTGTTATTTGAAAAACGAAAAAAATTGGCTCGGTATATTTCATGTGTACATTTTGTAATTACTTTGTTTGTTTTACTATCGCTTCTGTCAGCAGTAAGAAGGGCGCCTCCCCTTTCTGAGAGGAGAGATTTACATCTCACATAGCTGTGGCTGAAGTCCTAGTTGTGTAATCTATCGAAAAGCTGATTACATAATTTTCACCCAACATGTTGATCCTACTCAATGTGTTTCAGAGTTTGTTCCTCTCTCTTAGAAGAACAATGCTCCCACAAATCCTCTTCACGCTTTCTTAATATTTCACAGTATCTTCTCTCTCTATCACTAATGCTCATAGAATTGCATTAGCCACTAGCTGGCAAGAATGTTTGTGCTCTGATACCATTCTAATAATACCCCTTGGATTTTTTCCCTTTTTTTTCAACATGGGAACCATACAAGAAATATTCAATATAAATGCAAACAAGATACTTTGCTGCCAAATAATTTTGATAATATTTTCAATGTTTGTACATTGGCTATTACACACTTCTTGTAAGATGAACGTTCAAACTGGCATTCCAATTCAAGAAATGAATAGACATAAGATGATCAACATAAAGTACCTTGCAATAGGTGAAAGTCAGAGAACTAGAGGTCTGATACAGAGTGGGTATATTGTGCAGGTTTGCTGATCACCCTTTGCACTCCAAGGTAGCTATGGAACAATAACTTTTACTATTTCACCAAGTCATAAACTGCCTCCCAACTGTAGCATTATGACAAGAATGCACTCAGCTTAACCAAGTCACCAATAATGGTTTGGATTAGGCAGATACAGGTCTGATTTGTCCAATTTTACTATTACAGGTCGTCTGTAGTGGATTTGCAGGTCATATCAGCAAGGTAAACTCATCTAGTAACACCTTTTGTGCCCAACACCCCTCAAACACCTAGCTGTTAACAAAGTTTGCAAAGAGAGGACTGATTTCTAGTTTCAGACCTGCACGGTCAAAATGTAATGACCCTTAATTTAGGATTGAACCTATCAACAAATAATGCAAGAAATAAGGGAAAGAATTGAGTTAGATTTGACTTAGCTTAGACCAACTATATTAGCTCTATCCAAACAACAAGTGATTGTGTGGTTTCATCCAATTATTTTGACTTACTAAACAACACCTTGATGAAGTTATTACTGTTTGTTTTCTCAATCATAGGTATGGTTGAATAGGATGGCTGGCCCATAGAGTGCTCCTTCCAAGCCCAAGAGCGGATACGGCGAGCCCTCTTGGCCCAGCAATGGCAGACCGCCAGTCATCATTGTGGGTGGGGTACTTAGCAAGCCTCTAGTACTTGCTATCCCCTTTTGCACCTCCTATTTCCCATTTCCTATTATGATGGAGAGTTCCTCAAGTTGACCCAACCATGCGATAGTTTGGAGGAAGGATTTCCATAGGAGGCCCGTAGATGGTCTCTCTAAGCCCAAGAGCGGATATCACCCCCTTGGCTCCTGATGGCATGACACTTAGTCATCTGATCTGGGGAGTGGCGTACCTAGAGGAGAAATCTAGTACTTGCTCAACCTATCGGTTCCTTCCCTCAACCATCTACATGATTGTTTGATAATACAAAACAATTGAATATAATGATTATCACAATAACTCACCATCTACACACAAATTTATAGAAACATGAATTATTTTATTATCCGAAAATGACATTACTGAATACCATTAATTAGATAAATATCTTTTAGTGTAAACTGTATTTATCAACCATCAATAATATAATTGTCAATCATGTAAGTTTAAATGTCAATCATAATATATTTTACATATCAATCATAGTATATATTTATCAATCATGATATATTTAAATATATCTGTCACTCATAATATATTTAAATATATTTATAAAGTATAAGCAGTTTATTTAAATTACTAATGTATTTGATAGTCGTCAGTCATAATTATATTTAACTATTCTTATTTTTTAAATACATAAAATAGTTATCAACTTTTATTTAAACTTATGATAATACTTACCTCACTGTCATCGATCTGCAAACATATGTCTTCTTTCTTCCCACTGCCTTTTTCCATGATATATCCTTGATGATCTTGCCTTGATAATCTTTTACATTTGACTGATCTTAATATATATATTTTTAATTACTTATTGCTGCAAACCGAAATCCCTACCTGTTTTCGGCCTGCCGGCTCAGTCTGTTTTTTTAAATTCTTCCCAGCGATGATGCTATATTTCTTCTCTTTGTTAGCCACCGATGATCCATATGCTGACTGAAAATATGTATAATCTTATATCTATGGCTTATGATTCTACATTTATAAAGTACTCCCCTTCTCTTCATCGCTGCACTCCTCTCTTTTATATTCCTTATAAATCCCTTTTTATTTCCAAGAGAGGTGTCTTCTATAAGAGGGAACGACTTTATGAAAAGAGATCTGCACCTCTTCATAAAGTGATAATAACAGTTTGATTTGACTATGAAATTGCTGCTTTAATTTAACAATCGCTGCTGTTGATTATATTTTGTTTTATTATTTATTTGTTTTATATTTTATATTATATGTTTCTTAATATATTTGTTATTATTATTATTTTATATATGCTTTACTATTGGTATATTATGATAATGATATTTAATTTGTTAGTATTTATATTTTGATATTTACAATATTATATTTGATATTTTAACACTAAAGTATAATAATAAAAACAATTTGCTAATATCTTATTATTATTTTATTCTAATGTATTACAATCTTTGATGTATAATGATTATAATATTTAGTATTGGTAATTACAATATTATTTTTAATATTATTATAATTATCATCGATAATTATTTAAATAGTCAATGTCTTTAATATGTATTTTGTTTATCTTGTTTCGATGTTTTATATCCCGATGCTACAATTTCGGGGGACATGACACAAAATGACAAAGAAGCAATAGCTATAGGTCTGGTATAATTTTCAGTCACTTGCAGCTCAGAAAACTCACGAACAACAGGTGTATTTCTCAGAAATCGAAACCAATATCATACTCAACTTGCAAATATTGATTTTCTTAGATAAATCAATGGTCTTTCATCAAAACCCACATGTGATGGCCCGAAAGATGGCGCCCAACAAAGAGGAATGCAATGAAATAATACCTAGCATAATGCTTAACAGTCCCACCGAGTAATGAGCAAATTTAAGTCTTCCAGTATCTCAGAAAAAGCACACCAACACACTAAAAAGCAATCTGATCACTACGAAACTTGAGCAATAGTCCAAGAAAGCTCACACCACACCAAAAACTAAACTCATATCAGAAAACTTTATAAATCTTCATATTATAAAGCCTTGAAAGATCAAACCCTTGAAAGGCAATGGTGATTCTTGAGGTAGAATCATTCCAACCAGCTAGGGTGGATATTTCACCACCGAAACCAGCAACCGAGAAGAGGGTTTTCGTCCTCAACCAGAAAAAAGAACCCCTCGAGCTCATTCCAGCAGTACCTCTTTAAGTTTTTCAAATCATCCCTATGCAAATGAGAGCTCAAACTCATATTTATAAAGTGAGGGAAGAATTAGGGCAACTTGCATTTGAATTTGAATATATTTTCCCCCTCATTTCACTTTATGAAATGACATGAAATTACCCCAAGAGGGGCGTCCAACTTTTTGCCTCCAAAATTCCACTTTTGATTTTTAATTTAAAGCTAACATTAAGCCCAAACTAGACGTCCCACCTTATGAGGCATAACATTAGCCTTAAAAAATGATAAATAAACTCCCTTTCTATGGGTTACATGAAAAACATTGTCCCCTCTTTTAAAACAACGTTGCTCTACTAGGCCAAGGGGGTCTTTTATAACCCATGCTTATTTCCTCACTTTAATAAAAAAACAACTTTATTAACGTAAGTGATGAATTAACGGATAATAAATCTGACCATTGAGAGAACTTCCCCCTGCCAAGAATGGAACCTTTGCTTTACTGCCAAGACCAGTTACTAAATATAGCACTTACTAAAAATAGTAAGTGAGCCAAATCACCCAACTGGTCTAAGTAAGGAATATCGAAAAAGGGGATAGTACAATCAATTGAATGGAACCTTTGCACTGCTGCCAAGACCAGTTACTAAATATAGCACTTACTAAAAATAGTAAGTGAGCCAAATCACCCAACTGGTCTAAGTAAGGAATATCGAAAAAGGGGATAGTACAATCAATTGTGCGATCAAGGACATACTCTCACATTTCATCCAGGAGGTTGTGAAATCAGAAAAACAAGAACAATAAAGTTGGTTGTAGATGCTAGTAGGATTGTGAACAATCTCTATACTCTTAGTGAAGTCAAAGGAGAAAAGTGTTTCATGGCATAAGAGATGAGAGTTGGTTGTGGCGCAAAAAGATGGGACATCTAAACTTCGACAATCTTGTAAAGATTAGCCATAAGCAAGTTGTAAGGGACATGCCAAGGATAGCAAAGCCATTCAATAGAATCTACAAATAGTGCCAATTTGGAAAGCAAACAACGCTGAGTTTCAAGTCAAAGGAGTTCTCTACATTATGACCTTTGGAACTCATTCATACCGACTTATGTGGGCGAACAAGGAGCAAAAGCTTGCAAGTTGAGAGCTATTTTATGTTATTAATAGATGATTTTTCTAGGATGACTTAGATTACCTTCCTAAAGGAAAAATTAGAAGCCCTTGAAAAGTTTAAGATATTTAAAGCTTTGGTAGAGAATGAAACTAGGTTAAGAATCAAGTGCCTTAGATCATATAGAGGAGGAGAATTCACCTCGAATGAGTTTGAAGATTTTTGTGAACGACACAAAGTAAAGAGACAGTATTCAACTGCAAGGACTCCACAACAAAATGGAGTTGTTTAAAGGAAGAATAGGACAGTCGAAGGTATGGCAAGAGTAATGTTGAATGAGTCAAATCTTGCTGACACTTTTTGGAAAGAAGCAGCGCATATGACAGTCTATGTTCTAAACTGAGCACAAATTATGGTACACAATAACAAAACACCCTATGAACTTTGGAAGGGGAGGCCTGTTTATTGAAATACTTTAATGTGTTTGGAAACAAATGCTATATCAGGCAAGATGAAGAAGACTTGGGAAAATTTGATTCAATGTGTGATGAAGGTGTCTTCCTTGGATATTCCACTATAAGCAAAGCCTATAGGTGTTATAATAAAAGATTGCACAAAAAGTGCAAATGTGAGAGTTGATGAACAAAGGTATTAAAAAAACAGTACAAGAAGTTGATCATCGAGAAGATAGCATTAAAGAGAAAGAAGTAGAAGGAGAAGATGGAAATGGTGAGGTTAAACAAGGAGATCCAAAAACACCATCTAGAGCACCAGCCAAGACTCCATCTAGATTTGTTCAAAAGAATCATCCAAAAAAATTGATCATTGGTGAGGAGATTAGCTAGTTCATTTGAACTGCAAACTTATGCTTGCTCTCTAAATGGAACCAAAGAATCTTACAAAAGCAAGTGAAGACAAGCACTGGATAAAAGCTATGGAAGAAGAATTAGATCAAATTGTGAAGAATCAAACTTGGGAGCTAGTCCCAAGACCCAAAGATAAAAGTGTGATTGGCACAAAATGGGTATTCAGGAACAAGTTGAATGAAGATGGCCAAGTCATGAGGAACAAGGCAACATTAGTGTGCTAAGGATACACTCAAGTTGAAGGTATTGATTTCAAAGAAACTTTTGCCCCTGTTTCTTGTATGGAGACTGTAAGGATGTTCTTAGCATTTGCTTGTTTCAAAAATTTCCAAGTTTACGAAATGGATGTCAAGTCAGCTTTTTTAAATGGTAACTTGGAGGAAGAAGTATATATTGAACAACCAGAAGGGTTTCTTCTAGCAAGGAATGAGGACTATGTATGTAGACCATTGTAACGAGACTCGCCCAGACTCGCCCAGACTCGGCGAGTCTCGGGCCGAGCTAGTCTGGCCGAGTCTGGGGAGCCCGGACTCAGACCCGCCGAGTCCAGAGCCGGACTCGCCGGACTCGCCTAGACTCGGCCAGACTCGGCGAGTCCTGAGCCTGGGACCCGGCTGCGGCAGCAAGCACTTAAGACCAGTGTTCCACGGGGACGCGTTTCCCCCCAAAAATGGCGCGTTTCGGAAATGGGGACGTTTCGGGGACGGGGGGACGGGTACTTGGCGTCTCCCGCCGTCTCGCCACCGCCGCCGGTGCTCCGCCGGAGACTGGGAAACGTTTCCGCGTCTCCCAAGGAGACGGGGAGACGGGGAGACGTCTCCAAGTTTCCTTAGGAGACGTCTCCAAGTCTCCAAGTCTCCTTGGGAGACGCCCAGGAGTTTCCAGGGAGACTGGGAGATGTGTTCCATGAAGGTTTGTGTGGCTTTGATGGTATTAATGTGGGTTTTATTGTTAATGCAAAATGATGTACACCATGAAGGTTTGTGTGGTTTTGGAGGTCTTAATTTGGGCTTGGCGGCAGGGGCTCCGCCCCTCGACCCCGCCCTGTATCGCGACAGGGAGCGCTGCCCCTCGACCCCGCTGGGGGCGTTGCCCCCAGACCCCAGCAAGGGGTGTTGCCCCTTGACCCCACTGGGGGCGCTACCCCTAGACCCCCGCAAGGGGCGCTGCCCCTTGACCCCGCTGGGGGCGCTGCCCCCAAACCCCCGCAAGGGGCGCTGCCCCTTGACCCGCTGGGGGCGTTGCCCCCCAGACCCCCGCAAGGGGCACTGCCCCTTGACCCCACTAAGGGCGCTAACCCTCAAACCCATTGGGGGCATTGCCCACAAACTCCCATTGAATTCATTTGATTTTCTAGGTACTCTCCACTAGTTACCTTCAATTTTACAAAAACAATTTCATTTGTCAAATTTTATTTAGCAATTAGCATTCAAGATATCTTCGTATTTAGATTTAGTATTTCAAATTTTGCTATGTTATAATTTTACTAATTAGTAATTTGAGTAATTTCCTATAGTTTCATTTGAAATGTAATTCTTATACTGTTATACTGTTATACATCCTTTCAAAACTAGTTTTTCAAGTACTATCTGTTTAGAGGAGGTTGATCCACAGTCTGAGTGGATCACTGAGGCTACAGACGCAGTCTTTAGTGACGAGGACCTTGATTGGGTGGACCAGGCAGAGAGAGAGGCTGAGGTTGTAGCCATGGCTGAGGAGGAGGCTAGAGCACGAGGAGACATAGCTACTGGTGGTGAGAGTGGTATGGGGACTCAGACACAGGCAGAGACTATGGCTGCAACTGCAACATCATCCAGGACCTTTAGACGCCTTCGTAGGAAGGATGCTGGCTCCACTATGCCATAGGCATAGAGTGATAGACTTATAGCTATTGTTTTGAATCTTTTGATATTTCATATTTGTATGGAACATTTAATGTCATGGATTTCATATTCCATGAGTTTTGTATACATTTGACTAATTTTATATATCAAAGTGTGTTATTTCCTTCAGCAGTGCAACTACAATTTGTGTACTTTATACTTATGTGATCATTGTATACTTGTGTATGTGATCAAATTTGCTTTTATTTGTGTTGTATTCAATAAAGGGTGCTTGAAACAAGTTTTAAATCTTTAAAAATCTCTAATTTTCTAAGGTTTTTTCAACTTTTTTCATTTTGCCGAGTCTGCGTCGAGTCCGAGTCTGAGTCGCCGAGTCGCCGAGTCGAGTCACCCTAGCCGAGTCCGAGCCGAGTCCGAGTCTCGTAACTATGATGTAGACTAAAGAAGGCACTTTATGGGCTAAAACAAGCCCCCCAGGCTTGGTACTCAAGGTTGGATAAGTATCTACAACAACAGGGCTTCAAAAAGAGGATTTCCAATAACAATCTATACATCAAAACTGAAGGTGATCATCAATTGATTGTTGTAGTTTATGTGGATGGCATTATTTTCAAAGGTAGTAATGATAATGCGTTAGAAGTTTGCAAAGAACATGCCAAAGGAGTTTGAAATGCCCATGCTTGGTGAGCTGTCTTTCTTTCTTGGGTTACAAATTTCCCAATCAGATAAGGGAATATTCATTTCAAAAACCAAGTATATAGAAGAAATCTTGAAGAAGTTTAGGATGGAGGACTGCAATCCAGTGAGTACTTCCATGGTCACAGGATGCAAATTAAGCAAGGATAATGAATCTCCAAAGGAAAATCAAACTCTATATAGGTCCATGATTGGAAGTCTACTATATTTGACAATAACAAGACTTGACATTATGCAAGCAGTTGGTTTGGTGGCACGATTTTAGGCAGCACCAAAGGAGACACATGTTCATGCGGTGAGCAGGATATTCAAGTACTTAAAGGGCACTATGGATTTTGGGTTGTGGTACCCAAGAGGTGAAGATTTCACCCTCACAACATACATGGATGCAGATTTGGCCGACAATATTGATGACAAAAAGGCACAAGTGGAGGAGCATTCTTTCTTGGCCCCAATTTTGTATCATGGTTAAGTAAGAAACAAGAGTCGATTTCTTTATCCACAACAGAGGCGGAATATATTTCAGCAGCCTCTTGTTCCACTCAAGTTCTTTGGATGAAGCAAACATTAAAGGACATCAAAGTTGAGTATGAGCACCCCATATCCATCCTTTGTGACAATACAAGTGCGATTAATATATCAAAGAACCTCGTTATGCATTCTAGAACAAAGAACATCCCGATCAAATATCATTTTTTAAGAGGGAAAGTGGTTGATCAGCAGGTGAAGTTGGAATATGTTGCTACAAAAGAACATAGCGGATATTTTCACAAAGCCACTGCCAAAAGAGACTTTTGAGTACCTAAGGGAGAAATTGGGAGTAGAATCACTCTCATCTAGTCATTAAATGCTTCAAAAGAAGCACATGTTCAGGGGGAGCCATTCATTGCCTTATCCTTTAGTCTCGGATACCTTTGCCATTGATGTCAAAGGGGGAGAAGTAGTGTCAGGGGGAGATGTATGATCTTGTTGCATTTCAAGATAGTTTCTTTGCAAAGTTGCCATCAATGACAAAGGGGGAGATTGTTGAAAAAATGGTTGTCATTGATGTCAAAGGTGGCCGACCCATAGAGGAAAGAAAAACCAAATAAAATGCTAAGTTTTGTGGGTCGACTTTCCCTATATATGGTGCCCAAATTTTAGTAATTTTAGAAATTAAAAATAAATTAATTTATTTTTATTCTGTGCCGACCCCGCCCCCCTGACCCCCCTCGTAGAGATGTGTGCCCTATTGAAAAATTTGGCTGACCTTTCTTGGAGGGCCGCCTCCCTTGGATGGACACCTTGGAAAGTATAAATAAAAGGTTGAGTGAGAGGTAAGAATGGTTGTCATTGATGTCAAAGGTGGCCGACCCATAGAGGAAAGAAAAACCAAATAAAATGCTAAGTTTTGTGGGTCGACTTTCCCTATATATGGTGCCCAAATTTTAGTAATTTTAGAAATTAAAAATAAATTAATTTATTTTTATTCTGTGCCGATCCCCGCCCCCCCTGACCCCCCTCGTAGAGATGTGTGCCCTATTGAAAAATTTGGCTGACCTTTCTTGGAGGGCCGCCTCCCTTGGATGGACACCTTGGAAAGTATAAATAAAAGGTTGAGTGAGAGGTAAATGCAATCAATTTTCGAGGAATATTTTTGTATGAAGAGCAGAAATAAAAAGTTATTCAAGCAGATCTAGAAGACTTATTTGAGCAGATTTATAGCAGCAAATTTGTGAGAAGAGTGAAAGTGACAAGCGAGATCATGCCAATTTATTGAGCAGATATTATGAAGACTGAAGTGAGCTACCCCAATTTTTTATTTCAGATTTCACCCCTTGTGTGTTTTGTTTTTGTTTCAATTTGTATCTTGTTTTTGAAGATTGGTAATAGCAAATGCAATTTTGATATTTAATAGGAACAATACATAACTAATTTGCTCATTAATTTAGTGCAATGTAGAAAATGATAACAACATTGACCAATTTGAAACAGGAATTAAATAATAAATCTAACCTTGAATCTGGAAGTATTCATTAATCACCAGCATTTAACTTCAGCTTAACAATACCAGGAATATCAAATGTAATGACCTCCAAATCTAAGTTTAACTTGTTGGATGTGTGGTTGGGCTGTAATTTAAATTCAAATTGGAATTGATTAATTAAATGTCATCAATCCTCTCCATGGGAGTCATCCCACACATCTGCAACCTTCAGAAAAGTGCAGCTAGAATGTACAACCACCTCCACATAGCAATGGCTGCTCAGACCCAACATGAGAGTACCCACAACATAGTTTGTATCACTTCCCCTTAAGCTTTTCCTATGAAATATCTTGACTAGACGGCTTAAATGGAGTTCAAACCCCCCCATCATTTCAAGTAAATCACACCTGCATAATACGCCTGGCTGAGGGTGATGTACGACAGTACCAAAATGCACGACTTCAACTAGGAAATAAATTTGCAACTCAAACACTTTTTTTAATGACTTAATATGATTGTATCATCCAACAAAAACTATTAAAATGATACCCACAACCATAAAACACTTCAATCAAACCATTCAAATCGATTTGAAGGTACAACATTCAGCTCATGGTACCTAAGATACTGGATCTTCCCCTGAAACCCCTCGGTCCTGGTTCAGTCCAGCTCCGGTTCATGGTCCGGGTCCGGTCCAACTTGGGTTCGGACAGGGTCCGGCCCACACCCTATGGGTTCGTCCCTGATGGACCCAAATCAAACCTAGGCAGAATTTGAGTGGATTTTGCAGATTTATTTTTTATCTATTTATTTTGTTTTGACTTTTGTTGAACTCTAAAAAGTCTCATTTGCCCCCTAAACCCTAAAATGATGTGTGCCATGAAGGTTTATGTGGCTTTGATGGCCTTAATGTGGGTCTTATTATGAATGCAAAATGATGTACGCCATGAAGGTTTGTGTGGTCTTGGAGGTCTTAATTTGGGCTTGGTGGCGAGGGCTCCGCCCCTCAACCTCGCCTTGTATCGTGATAGGGAGTGTGCCAAGGGCGTTGCCCCCAGACCCCGCAAGGCGCACTACCCCTCGACCCCACTTGGGGCATTGCCCCTAGACCCCTAGGAGGGGCGTTGCCCCTTGACCCCACTTGTGGCATTGCCTCCAGACCCCCATGAGGAGCGTTTCCCCTCGACCCCACTAGGGGCATTGCCCCCAGACCCCCACGAGATGTGCTGCCCCTCGACCCCGCTAGGGGCACTGCCCACAGACCCCCATGAGGGGTGTTGCCCCTCGACCCCATTGGGGGATTGCCCTCAAACACGCCTTGAATTCATTTGATTTTCTAGGTACTCTCCAAGTCCAAGTTTCCAAGTTTGCCTACAAGTCTTCATCTATAATATCATCATCCAATTGGACAATTTTCCCTAATGTTACTTGATGCTTACCTACAATGAGAAATGCAACAATGTAGTTAATTTTAATATATAATATATATCATGGCATTCGAGTTTGACTAATTGACATTCTAATATTTTTTATTTTTATGGTGGTTTTGTTTATTATGCAATATATGGTGCTATGTGTTGTATTTTGAACTTAATTACTGTTGTAAATATGTATACATTTCTGATTTTTATGTGTTTTTGTATTAACAAACCCAAAACAAACCCAACCCCAATTTTTTTTTTCTTGAACCCACGAACCGAACTATCGAACCCGAACCTGAAACCAAACCGGTAACTTAGCATGGTACAACTGGCATTGTTTGTATGACTGCTCCAAGAAAGAATTCAAGTCATAAACTTCAATTTCCAATGTATAAGATGTAACTACTCAGGCAAGAAGAAACTGAAGATTCAATATCACTATCAGTTACAAACTCCCACTAGCACCTATAACCCCAAAATAGAGATGCAACTATCTGTAGGTACAGTATGGTTCATGTATGAACCACCTTCAAATTTAGCAATGGAAGGATCACCTGATTAATAATTCCCATACTCATCAATCAACTTGGAGATTAAGGATTGATTAATACTCACAATAAATACTTGTTCCTTCCACCAGTTGCAACATCTCCATGGTACGGCTGTCTAGAATGTACAAACAACTCTAGTTACTCCAACATAGCATTTAACACTAGTTTCTTTGCTTAGAAATGAATGTTTAGCTAATACATTAAAAATTGAATCATTGCCCATAACCATTTAGTGCCCCAAATTACAAGTGCTAACTCAAACATGGTGTACGACTTAGAGGCTTGTACGGCCCAACTTGGAGTACGGCTCCGACAATCAATTTTAATATGCCTTTAAACACATGTTTTAATATATGAATACCATCGCCCAGCTATGAGGAAAAATAAGAAATGAAACCCAAAATCACACTTGCATTGTATTTTCATCTGTCAACTGAAGAATGGGATTCATGGCATCACTTGAAACTGTACGGTCATGATTGGAAAATTTTATACCTTCAGCAAATTCTTAAACAACACCCACGAGACATCTCTCAACCTCGAAGATGCTATGCTTAATGGAGGTTTTCGTCCCCACTAAGTTCTGAAAACAAACTACAATACTCCTCAGTAAAATCTAGCATAAACCCAAAAATGAAAACTCTCTTGCTTTTGCCTTCTTTCTAGATGTAATTGATCACCTTTTCTTTGAAAATTCCCTTTTTCCTTTATTCTTTTGGTTTAAAATTTCATTTCACTTGAAACACACTAAAAATATACTTTATTCACCCCTTTTTAAAAGCTTACCTTATAACTCCTTTTTGCAACAATTAATTTAACGCTAAATTAAATAATAATTTTAGCTTAGGAACTTTAGTGTTAAATTAATTAAAACATTTACCGTCATATTTTGAGAGGGGACATTACAAAGACCTTATTGCAGATTTGAAGAGAACATTATTGCCAAATTTGTGAAGACATTGTTGCAAATTTGAGAAGACATTTGTTGCTGATTTTCTAAGTTACCGGTTCAGTTTTGGGTTCGAGTTCGGGTTCGAAAACCCGGTTCGCCGGTTCGGGAATTTTTTTTTTGGGTTTGGGTTCGTAATACAAAAACATATAAAAAAAAAAAAAAAAAAAATCAGAAATATATACATATTTGCAGTAATTGCCCAGAATACAATTCACTCATATTAATAGTCAAATAACATAGAAAAAATACACCACCACTTTATACTCAAAGAGTCAAATGTCATGATATAGAATTATAAATTAAACTTCAAACTTCAAACATAAAAATGTAAAGTGTTTACAATCAGCCATTAATAATTATTGATCATTG